>JAYMTH010001665.1:0-14292 GCA_036897465.1 Pelargonium australe | reverse complement strand
TATATATATATATATGAATTTTCCTTCTAACTAATCTCATCATTGACTATTAGGTTAACTATACAGGCTATATACCTCATATGCATAAACATCCCATCCAAAATCACATTATTACCATTATTGATCTTCTTATTCGAATAAGCAATAACAATGTCATTAGCACTAACATTATCAACTATGACTGTTAAAATTGAATATATACCACACTCCACAAGACACTTCAAAACTAATAAACCTAGATCATCACCCAACAATTGATGATTTTCTTGTGCGAATGTCAATTCTGATCTATAAAGTGTTCAACAAGAGACATGTAACTAATATGCTGGAGAGATGTACATATGTCTGCTGTCAAACAAACCCTAGGTCTATGAACCCTGATATTGTTCTTAATTTATTTCTTTCTCAATCTTAAACTGTTTAGAAACATCTCAATTCATAGTGGAACGAAATGAAACAACAAACATAAGGCAGACAACATACAAAAATAACCTAAAATCTTTAGATTCTACAAGTCTAAATGGGAGTTCATTAAGCACAAACATCTCAATTAAAGTTTCCCTGCTAGCAACTTTAAAACACCAATTACTTAAAACATATTAATGACCATTTTGATTAGTTTTAAAAACTAATTTAGAGTGTTTTGAATCAACTTCGTTACCAAGTACTAATTTACATTTTCTCTCATGTGTTAACATAATTGGTGTGTCAATATTATTCACATTAATACAATACGTTTTACCACAATACTGACAAGATGAGTACACTTTACCTATCTCGATACAATTAGTTATTCCCTTGAAAGAAAACTCGTTGACAACACATTAAACTATACTTTATCTGTCACAATTTATTCACGTTATAAACAATATTCTCACTTCGGTTTGACCATAGAACACAGGCCAACTTTGAGGCCCAACGTTGATGGGCCTAACATGTGTAGAACATTAGGATCTCCAAAGTGTGTTATTGTTTCTCGTACTTTCCAAGTACATAAACCCTGAATCCTTTGTGGTGGTCGTTGTGACCCGAATACAATCTACCAAAATAGCTAAACCACAAAAAACGAACCGGGGTCGGCCGAGCCAGATATTATGAGTAGCTGCACTGAAGTCTGAACAAACCTGAAAGCCCTCTTTTCCACAAGCCTTGGTTTGAATTGGTATTTGCTAACGAACTCTTTTTCTTCGTCATCTTCGTCACCACAACCCTCTCTCTCGTAACTGGCTGCAATGGCTGCTTCCACCTCCCTCGTGGCCAGCGTTCCCCATCTCCGCCCATCCTTCACCCCCAGGGACGACCGGAGCGTAGCAAATCCAATCCTGCGCCATCGCTCCTCTCTCTGCCTCCCCCTGACCAGATTCGATTCCCGGCGTCTATCCGCGTCTTCTCCGAGGAGGTAAGCTTCTCAATTCACTCCTGTTTCGTTGGAAATTTCTTAATTGTCAGTAAGAGACCTGTGTTTTATTAGCCATCCACTGAACATATACTCTGTACCAATCGCCGTTGAGAAATGGGACTCGTGTTTTATTGAAGATGGTTACTTGTGTCGAGAACTACTGGAAATTAGCTGATTACGAATACTTTTTAATTCATTGAGGTGTAGCTATAGTTTGGATATAATCTGTGATGCAGCAGAGTGTCAAATTACAAATTCTCTGACTTTAGGGTTTTATGTGTTGCATTAGTAGAAATTACCCTAATTATGTGTTGTTTAATTTTGTTATTTAATTTAATCAACCTATGTACATTTTTTTATAATTGTGTGCCTATGGGAAATCTCTGAGTTCAAAGCTCACCAAATTCATGATTGTATTTGTATTTTTCCTTTCTTTTCGTTGGCGCGCGCGCGCACACACACACGTACGTAACAAAGCACGAACTGCCTTTGCATATGTAGTGTTAGATTGGATATATTAAACTTTATTAATTTGCACATGTTGCTCTGGGTTATTGTGGATGAAGGTGGACTCAGGAAGTTGGAAGTAGCAGGCCAGGATCTTTCAGGAAGAAAAATAGTGGTTGGAGACAATTGTCTTCAGTTTCCAGTAATCCGGTTACAGAGGATTTCTTTCCAGAGAGACGTAATTGTATTTCATGCTCACTTAGTCGGCGCAGAACTCGTCCTAGTAGTAGAAGATCTGTACCAAGAGTCTTTCTTGATAAGTCCACTTTTAGTTTGTCCAAGCATTCACTTCGGGATTCATCTGTAAGTAAGCTACTACATATTATTTATGTAGATCAAGTGTCTTTCCTTCACTAATATGTTATATGGTTACACATCCCACTAACTTAATAATGATGATATCTATTGCAAAAGAATTAGTTTTCCTCTGTAAAGTTAGAATGGATGACCATGTGGAAAGGTGTCTTACTTTCTAGCTTTGTAGCCCCACTTGACTGTTGTGTTTGCATTTTCTGTATCCAACCCTGACTTGGAATCTATAGTGTTTATTGTATCTGATGTATATGTAACCTATTTAAGTTATTGAGTATGCTGATGTATTTGTTTGTACATTTTCTACAAATGCTTGCCATTTTGTCTTGTGTGTCACGGTGTGGGTAAAATTTGCTACGTTCTTTGTTTTAGTTTTGAAAATCTTCCAAGTACCCTATGTAGAGCAATCTGAAACTCAAAAGCAGTGGCCACACACCTGGCTGGTGTGTGTCTGATAGTATGCAGTTCCTTCAGTGTGTACATTAGAAACCTGTAATATGAGATGCTTAATGTCGAAAAGGACATCTTATATGATATACTTTCATTTTGCATTGTGTAACTTATCAGCACATGAGAAATGTACCATACAAAATTACTAATATCCAGTTACTATGACACTTATGAATTATGAGTGAGCATTTTCAGATACACTCCTACCGATCATTTTCTTTCTTCTTCTTGGTCTTAAGTACCAAGACCTTTGCCTCACTAGTTGTAGTATATCTAATCTTCAGGTTAAGCATATTCACGTTCCTTGTGCAACTGTGGGTCCAGATGAGCCACACGCCGCAAGTATAGCCTTGCCAGATGGTATACTCGAGAAACCAGATTTGGACACATTGTTTCCTGAAGTAGAAAGATCAGAATTAGAAGCATTTTTAAGATCTCAACTTCCTTCTCACCCGAAGTTGCATAGAGGGCAATTGAAAAATGGGCTCCGATATCTTATTTTACCAAATAAAGTTCCACCAAACAGGTATTTTATCCACAGTTATTATGGTTTTAGGAATGAATATGTCTTGGCATTTGTGATAAATCGAGTATGCAACTTCAATGGCTTTATGTTCTGAATATGGTACAATCCTATCTGAAAATAACAAAGCAATTATCAGGGTACAGCTTACTTACAAAGATTCTACAAGTTGGTTTTCAAACTACCTATTGAAATGCTGTTTATTATGTAATAATGGTACATTCTCCTAGTGAGATTTATGACCTAACTTTGCTTGGTTGCTTCAATAAAAGCATTTCTCTGGCTTTATAAAAATAAAAATAAAACTATCTATCACCACATTATGAGATATTTTTGCTAATATTGGAGAATGTTTGCTGATATTCACTTCCCCACATGTTTGGAGCATTAATCTAGAGGCAAATAATTTCCAAAATGAAGGGAAAGCCAAACTGTTCTTAGATGACCTCTTTTTTCTCTCATACAGAAATGTTTTGGAATTTCAGGTTTGAAGCACACATGGAGGTTCATGTGGGATCAATTGACGAGGAAGATGATGAACAAGGAATTGCACATATGATTGAACATGTGGCATTTCTTGGAAGTAAAAAGCGTGAGAAACTTCTTGGGACGGGTGCCCGATCTAATGCTTACACTGATTTCCACCATACAGTGTTCCACATTCATTCACCAACCAGTACAAAGGTCAGCTATACTAGCTGGCCATATGATTAGATCATACCATGTGCCATTTGTTTTGTCATTATAGTTATGTACTCCCTTTTATTTAATATAATTGAAACCTGATATCCTTGTATATCAATATTTAATGTTCTTTGGAACCATATAAAGTTCGATTGGTTGACAAGAAGATTCGTGGTTTCATACCTACAATGCACTCAATGAAAAGATGCACCTTCTGGTTCTGTGTTTCTTAGCTTTACAATTAAAACCATTTATTATAAATATATAATGGTGAAAGGAATGGTGTTTGCAGGACTCTGATGGCGATTTACTTCCACTTGTACTGGATGCCTTGAATGAGGTATGAATCATGGAAAGTTGCTACAGGCTTTAAGACACTTTTTTCCATTATACAAACAAGGGCTCACTTTGTTTCTTTCTTTCCTCCTTTAATTTCTAAAACACAACTATTTGCTCGGATTTGCTTGTTTGCATCTCTACAATTAACACACTTATTAGCTAGAATTCAGTATTATGTCTTCACGTTCAGTCATTAAATGTGTCATTCATTCATTCATTTATTCCTGTCACTCTTACCATGCAGATAGCTTTTCACCCTAAATTCCTTGCTTCTCGGGTTGAAAAAGAACGACGTGCCATACTTTCAGAACTACAGATGATGAATACAATCGAGTATCGTGTCGATTGCCAGGTATAAACTAAGTATATTCTCCTGATTTTAGCGAGTATATTCATGTTAATTATCATACTACATCTTCTCAGCCTTTCCCCTTTTCCCACAGTTGCTGCAACATCTGCATTCTGAAAACAAGCTGAGCAGAAGGTTTCCTATTGGATTGGAAGAACAAATTAAGAAATGGGATGCAGATAAAATCAGGAAGTTCCATGAGCGCTGGTACTTCCCTGCCAATGCAACCTTATTCATTGTGGGGGATATTGATAACATCTCAAAGACAATTGATCAGATTGAAGTATGCCACAATTTCACTTATCTGTCATTTTAAGAAACTTGCATGTCTCCAGAATCTCAATTCACAAATCCAGTGCTTTGATTTTAACTAGTTTCTTCCACGCAGGCTGTCTTTGGACAGACTGGTCTAGCAAATGAGACAGTCTCTACACCACCTCCTAATGCATTCAGTGCAATGGCTAGTTTTCTTGTTCCCAAGCTCTCTGGTGGGCTGGCTGGAAGCTTATCTCAAGACAAATCATCTAATTCTCTAGATCAACCGAAGATCCTTAAAAAGGAAAGACACGCAGTTCGTCCTCCCGTAACACACAATTGGTCTCTTCCTGGAAGTGGCATTGATGCGAAACCTCCACAGATATTTCAGCATGAGTTGCTTCAGAATTTCTCAATTAACATGTTCTGCAAGGTACTAAGAATTTTATGTTTCGTTACCAAACAGTTACCGAGGTATGTTACATTTATAAAGTGCTGCCTGACAAGGTTGCCTTCCTATTCTGTTGCATCTATAAATAGTTCTCGTGTTTCTCGAAACTTTCTTATTCTGTAAATTCAAAGATCAGAACATTGTAATTTCTATGTAATCCAACTTGATAAAAAGAGAAAAATTTCAAGGTGCAGGCTAGATTTAAAAGCTTGGGTTTTGATAGATGTGTAGAAAAATACTAAGTGTGTCAATGGGTTTACCTTTTCTTCTCTTCTATAAGAGAAATGCTATAAGAGGAGCTTGAGTTACAGGTGAATTTATGATTAATTTGTTCCCAAGCAGCCTATCAATTACATTCGTTCAGTGACATTAAGCAATCATGGATACCTCCCTTGTTGTTTAGGGAAATGGCTGTGTACTTTATATGGTTAAGATTATGCACATGCTCATTCTGATTTATCATCTGGGCTCAAACTTGAAATATTAATTATCAATTCCTCTTTTTGTACCCCTTAAATATGGACATGATGTAGGATAGAGTAGGAAAACTGAAGCTAAATCAGTCTGGCTCAGGTATTTATGGATACAACAGCTAGACACTTGGGAACTTAATAATGATACATGGGGGTGGTTTAAGGGGCAAAAGTTTGGGGTCTTTTAACCAATATAAGGTTTTGATTGTGTTTTGGATGTAGCATTGGCTGGATTGTAACAGAAAATGAAAAGTGAAGAAACCATTAAGAAGATAATGTGATGCCTAAAAATCACTCTGAAGAAGAGATGTTTCACACCTCTACAAGGTCACTTAACTCCAAACATTTCTCTGCTTGGGTTCCTACTGCCTAATAGTTAAATTTTGCGGCCAATCTAGTTTTGTCATCTAGCTAAAGGTGTTTAAAGGCCGAATCAAAAGATTTTTAGACCCATTAACTCACTAGACTAGTCAAGACTTGTACCCAGTAGCCTTAGCTCAGCACTCCCTCAAAACAGAGAAACTGATGTATTCCGTTGATTACCAGAAGTACTAAATGTCCTCAGTACACATTAATTAGACCCTTATTACCGATTAGTAGAGTGAGGAAACATGTAACTCTGGCAGTTCTTTATGATCCCCATGAACACCATGGGACTTACATTTTTTTTCTCAGTCTTTGGTGATAGACCTCTTTATTTATTTTTTTGGTGAAGTTATAATTTTTGACAATTCAATTTCGTTACCAATTTTGGAGCTTTGTGTTGTGATTTTGCTGCAGGTTCCTGTGAATAAGGTTCAGACATATGGTGACTTGCGAAATGTTTTGATGAAGAGGATATTCCTTTCTGCATTGCATTTCCGGATTAACACAAGATACAAGGTGCATTTTATTTGTCCTTACAGTTCCCGTCTTTTGGCATGCATATGTCTATTGTAAGTTGAGATCATTGTCATATTTTTAATTGATTAAATGCCTAATTTCCATTACCGGGGTTTTCCTAAGGAGTTGAGTTATTGGGTATGCTAGAAAGAAAGTAAAGTTCAAATATCTTTAGTGTTAACCAGTGTAAGAAAACGATTCAGCGGGAGAAAAAATATGATCAACTAGGGTTAATGAGTTTGTGTTAGAAAAATAGTGAACTTTCAACCGATCTTTTGTGTTGATAGTATTTATATCTAAAAATTAGGTTTTTCATTCATGTAGTTTTCTTGGTGAAGTCTTCTTGAGTGATAGTCAACTGGAAATTGATCCCATCTATGGGCTCTCAGGCCTACTTCGCTGTCCATGATTAAGTTTTTGGACTTCCAAAATGGATGATTTTTAGAATGATAAACTGTTGATTGTTCTCCATGTGACTGTGTGTTCGGATCATGATTTAGTTTGTTGTTGTAATTTACTGGAACAGCAATGTATCATTTAAAGTCTGTTGAACTAATTCAATTAAATTTTCAGAGTTCAAATCCACCATTCACTTCAGTTGAACTGGATCATAGTGATTCCGGGAGGGAGGGGTGCACTGTCACTACACTTACTGTAACTGCGGAACCCAAGAATTGGTATGGTGCTATTAAAGTGGCTGTTCAAGAGGTTTGTACTTTTTGCTCTTTGACCTTCTTCATTAACATCATCAACATGGTTTTAGGTCATTGTTTATGGCGCTTTAAGTGCCACATTGTCTCTGATTTCAGCCTTGGTTTGCCATTAAACATTATCAATTACTACCTTGATGTTTCAAGATTTTGGCTTTAATAAGCATGATTTTACCCATTTACCTGAAGTTGTTGGGAGAGGGAGAATGTGTGGCTAAATTCTTTTGTTTGGTACAGGTCAGAAGGTTGAAGGAGTTTGGTGTCACCAAAGGTGAATTAACTCGATATATGGATGCACTATTGAAAGACAGTGAGCACCTAGCAGCTATGATTGACAACATTGCATCCGTTGACAATCTGGATTTCATTATGGAGAGTGACGCGCTGGGCCACACAGTGATGGATCAAAGACAAGGTCATGGGAGTCTGGTTGCTGTGACTGGGACAGTTACCCTTGAAGAAGTAATTCTCTTTCATAATGATCCTACAATTGGCAGCTATTGAGCCTCATACATTTTAGCTTTTCATATGCATGGTCCATAAATGGAATAACAAAGTTTCACTTGGTCCATAGTAGAGAACCATTATCTATAAGACCGTAACTATTTACATTGCAAGAGACTGACTCAGTAAAAGAGACCAACATATTAAGTCAATCATATCACCATGTTCTAATATAAGTTTATAATTTTAAGGCCCATGTAATAGGTAACTTTATGATTTTTAACTCCCCTAAATTTTCTTCTGCTTTTCAATTGTATTTGGGTTGAGGTAATTCCCTTTTTCTCAATACTTCTTGTTAACCAGGTTCTCTTTGAATATGATTATGTTGTTTCATCAGCATCATTCAAAGGAGAATGCAAACAAACCCTTCCCCTTGGTTTGTTTGAGTTACTATTAATTTAATGACAGATCTTATCCTATTACAGTAATTTCTGAGATATCTTACATTTGCACGTTATCTTTGTAAATTCCTATTTACATTGCATATTATCTCCTTGGTGAAGTAACCAAATGAGTAAAACCTTATTTTGTTTAAATAAATTTTAAACATTGAAGTGAAGGAAAATATTATAGTTTAAAAGGACCGTGTGCTTATTAGTGGGATAGGAAAAAACTAGGGTTGACATGTGGTATTGCCTAGTATACCTAGGGTTTTATCAACTCCACAGTTTTCCATCTTGTATTCTATTACATCGATCAATTCTTATGAGAAAAAAAATTGTTTCATATGTTTTATTTGTAGGTCAATTCTGTTGGTGCTGAGGTGTTAGAGTTTATCTCTGATTTTGGAAAACCTACAGCACCTCTTCCTGCAGCAATTGTTGCATGTGTTCCGAAGAAAGTGCATATTGATGGAGTAGGTGAAACCGAGTTCAAAATATCTCCAAGTGAAATTACAGATGCTATAAAGGCAGGTTTGCAGGAACCCATTGAGGCTGAGCCAGAGGTATACCTTTTCACTTTGCTGCCTCTTTGAGTTGTGATAGCTTGGTATATCTGTGAAATGCATTTCTGAATTTGTTTCTTTTGCTCTCTTTGTGCACAGCTTGAGGTACCAAAAGAGTTGATATCTCCATCACAGTTGCAGGAGTTGAAATTGCAATGCCAGCCATCCTTTATTACAAAAGTGCATGACATAGAAACAGGGATCACTCAGCGTCGTCTATCAAATGGAATTCCTGTAAATTACAAGGTATATTGCATGTTTTGCTAAGCAAATTTATACCTAATATGTACCACAATCCCTTTCCATTCATTGAGGCCACGGAGGTGGCATGTCTTTTTATAATGTTCATGGATTTCCACTTAGTTGCATGGTCGTGGAGTAAATATGTGGTTAAACTTTTGTCAGTAATATGTTATACGAATGAATCTCGTCTCTCTCAGGAATTTCAAAAGTATGGAACCCAGATTATAATGACAATGTTTTCTTTTCTCTCTGATGTTCTTTTTTTTCTTGTTACTTGTTAGCCATTTTATCTCCTTCTGCACCCTCCCCTTTTCATATTAGTATCAGTTCTTAACATGAATTTTTAGATAGATTGCAGCTTGGAGAGCTGAGATCAAAATCTTTAATTGCTCTTACTCCATTATTTACCATCAATTCCTCATTAATATATTTTGATGTCCCATGTGGTTATTTATACACAACAGTAAATAAGATACTTGAAGTCATGTCATCATTTTTTAATATTAACATATTCCTTGAAACTTATTTTTCCTCTATCACCTGTTGATGTGGACATATTTGTGGGTGATTGTGAATATAACTCACCATTCTTTCATTTTTGATGACCAGATTCAAAGAAGTGAAGCACGCGCTGGTGTAATGCGGCTTATAGTTGGTGGAGGACGGGCAGCTGAAGGTTCTGATTCAAAAGGAGCTGTCGTTGTAGGAGTTAGAACTCTCAGTGAGGGAGGTCGTGTTGGTAACTTTTCAAGAGAGCAGGTAAGTAGTAACATTTATCATCTCTTATGATTTTATACTTGTATAATTAACCAATTATTCTGATGAAGATTCTGGTATATGTTTATAGAGTATGTTAGCTTATATTAATTGGTCACTGGCAGAGCTATGATCATGCATGTGTGAGCTTGAATAATTTGTTATTGACAATCAGTGATACAAACAAACTCAAATTATTTGGTCTTCAACAAAAATTCGACAGTTCCAAACAATGGTGAAAAATATAAGAGCAGCAATGCAGCACTTGTTTGTTGTTACTATAAAATGTATTTATATATATTTAGTCTGACGGAAAAGATATCACAAGTTTTTTTTGGGAAATGCACACATCCAGCAAAACATGTACCTGGTTTCGAATTTATGCAGTGTGGTACTTGAAATTAACCTATCAAAAAATGTGTTCTTATTTTTATAATTTTGGGCTAAATCAAGATAAGGTGAGTTCTGTAGAACAATCAGCTATACTTGTCTTCATTATTTTTAAAGTGCATATTGGCTTCTGTTTAAAGCATGACGGTGTGGTATTATTATTTTCAATTATGCTGCATCCTGTGAGTAACCTTATGTTTATTGCCTTTTTTTGTAGGACACATCTTTACACAGTGATGAAGTCACTAAATCCCTCTGTATTATCATCTATTAGTATTTTTTTTATACTGTGGAATGTAATTATAGTTATGAGAACTTTTCTCATTGAGTGTAGCTCCTCTTTCCTGTTATTCCACTGGTTGGTTATGCTGTCTCAAATGTCTTAATGTGCTTCTTCAGGTAGAACTTTTCTGTGTGAATCACCTGATCAATTGCTCTTTGGAGTCCACTGAGGAATTTATTTGTATGGAGTTCCGTTTTACTCTAAGAGACAATGGGATGCGTGCAGCTTTCCAGTTACTTCATATGGTACTTGAGGTAACCCAATGGGCATTTCAAGCTGGCCTTCCTATCCATAAATAACACAGAGCGGCCACTATATATTTAGATCTTGCATACACAGTGATACCCAGCGTGCCCTATCTTTATAAACACCTTATCATGAATTCCTGCATATTACCTTTTAGTACACACCTTATTTATTATATCGTATGTGTAATGCTGGTTGCTGATTTGCAGCATAGTGTCTGGTTGGATGATGCATTTGACAGAGCATGCCAGTTATATTTGTCACATTACCGATCCATTCCCAAAAGCTTAGAGCGCTCAACTGCTCACAAACTCATGTTAGCAATGCTGAATGAAGATGAGAGATTTGTTGAACCCACACCAAGCTCGTTACAGAATTTAACTTTGCAATCTGTAAAAGATGCGGTCATGAATCAATTTGTGGCAGATAACATGGAGGTGTGTAACCACATAACTTAAACTGTATTATTTTATTTATGAATATCACATTAGAGCACGATTTTTCTAATCTATTGAAGATTGCTTATGCATAACTTTCCAGGTCAGTATTGTTGGGGATTTCACCGAGGAGGAAGTTGAGTCCTGTATTGTTGACTACCTTGGTACTATCAGAGCAATAAGAGACTCTGAAGGAGAGCAAGAATTTAGCCCAATCGTGTTCCGACCATCCCCATCTAATTTGCGGTTCCAACAAGTAAAGCTTCTTTGTTTATTACATTTATTTCTTCATATTATTGGAACCATGCCTGAAAGGCATCATTCTGTGTATGGTCGTGTTTTCCAGTTTGATTTCTCTTGAGTATTGTATGTAACACTAACAGGCTTGAACTTGTTACCTCAAACGTCAAACCATAAGTCTACTCATATATATGGCTATGAACAGGTCTTCTTGAAGGACACCGACGAGAGAGCATGTGCATATATTGCAGGCCCTGCTCCTAATCGCTGGGGCCTTACAGTCGAAGAAGACTTATTTAAATCTATTCCAGCTCTAGCTTCCAATGGTGAGTGCGCTCATTATTTCATGAACTAAGTACTGCAGTTGCATCCTTAATTTTTGTCACATAGATTTTGCCACACGTGGGAGCTTTAAAGATTGGGTTCTATTTCAATATTTAATGAGGACTGATTTTGTGGCTAGTCCAGGCACAAGATTTCCCACCAATGTGGGATCTGGGAAAGGTTCATTTATATATGCAGCCTTACTCCTGCTTTTGTGGAGAAACTGTTTCCCTTACTTTAAACCCATGACCTCTAAGGTCAGTAATGTGCAAACAGCAAAGTAGAAA
This sequence comes from Pelargonium australe, assembly GCA_036897465.1. Taxonomy (NCBI): domain Eukaryota; kingdom Viridiplantae; phylum Streptophyta; class Magnoliopsida; order Geraniales; family Geraniaceae; genus Pelargonium; species Pelargonium australe. The sequence goes on along the minus strand of JAYMTH010001665.1, from coordinate 2,302 downwards.
CATCAGCATCCAACTGTTGGGTATTGAAGAGATACATTGAGATACTCAAATAAAAATATGAAAAGATCATGATTCTTGTGAAAAAAAAAATAGCCCCAGCTTTTAAATGATGAAGTAAATGAATTCTGTCTTGTTTACTGAAGAAAAATATTGCAAAATATTATCTGATTCCATGCCTTGTACAGACTGTTGGTTGTTGCTTCTTGAACTCTGTATTTTATTAAGATATTCCAGTCGTTATGTTCTTTAGATAAAATAACAAGCTCTATATATGTACTATTTATGTTTTAACTAAGGACGGCTTGCAGATGAAGAAGCATTCATAGGGGAGAACGATGTCAGGGAGAATCGGCAAAGAAAGCTTCGCGGCCATCCCCTTTTCTTTGGAATTACGATGGGACTTTTGGCAGAGATTATAAATTCCAGGTAATTCTACCTGTGCAACTGCTATAAGAGGCATGACAACCTGGAAATACAAGTTTTCTAGAACTCTTATTTGAATACTTACATACTGTAGCTTAATAGCAGTTTTCATCACCACGTGCAACTCTAGTAATATTATAGCTCAGCAGCAACATTCACCAACATGCACAAATCTGGTTGTAATTTTGTTGTTTATTGCTTTATGCATCTGTCTTTATCACGGCACTTAGTATGCTATGTACTGAAATTATACTAGTTAAGAGTCTCACCAGGTGTATCTGTCCCAAAAGAAAAATGTTGCATGGATGCAATGTATGTTTTCATAGTGTTTCTAGCACTTGCTTTGAAACAGTGTTTTGACATTTAGAAAACTGAAAATTAAAGAAACCATATGCTATTCTGAATTTTCATTGTTCTGATGTCTTCTGATCATGATAAGCTCATGCAATAATGGATTGTGTAGTCCCATTTCACAACTACACACCTGGATACTGAGGGCAGTTGCACTAATATCTTGACAGGCATTTGAACCTTGTTGATGTCTATGCATTCCCTGGTTCTCATTATTTACCTGTTATTGTTTAACTGACAATCATTTAACCTTAAAGAGGTTTATTCATTATTACTAAAGCTGTCTCTACTGTCCTACTCAGGCTTTTTACTACTGTAAGGGATTCTCTTGGATTGACATATGACGTGTCATTTGAATTAAACCTCTTCGATAGACTTAAGCTCGGATGGTATGTGATATCCGTAACATCAACTCCAGCCAAGGTGCGGTTCTACTTCCAACTCCATGTATCTTGATATGATACTCATTTATGTTCTACTCATCTCTTCATCACATTGGTTCCAAACGTCCAGGTAGAAACAGCTGTTAATGCATGCAAGAATGTGCTTAGAGGATTACATACCAGCAAGATTGCCCAAAGAGAGTTGGACAGGGTTAGTTGAGATACAGCTATGGGATTACTTTTATTTACAATTTTAAATATCATCTATGGATCAGACTGGTGAAGCGTGATTAGTGGTTTTGAAATCGATTGGTGACTTGGAATTTTTTTTTCCCTATCATTGTGGGTTATGAGCAGATACTTATCTTCTGAAAAAGAAAAAATAAATTGTGGACATATATGATATATAGCAAACTCTCTCTAGTTGGGTGAGGAGTGAAAGGGTGTCAACAGACTGTTAGTATTTTGTACTCAATGTGTCCTTTGCCAATTGCAGGCAAAACGAACCCTTCTGATGAGACATGAAGCTGAAATCAAGTCAAATGCCTATTGGCTGGGACTGTTAGCCCACTTGCAAGCTTCTTCTGTTCCAAGGAAGGTAGATGCAAAATTCTGAAGCCCAGCTTTCCCTTATAGAGTTTATTTTGTTATCTTTGTTGGAAACAAGCATATATAATGTTCTAATTTTTATATTTGTGGGCTCAGGATCTGTCATGCATTAAAGATCTTACATCATTATATGAAGAAGCCACTATTGAGGACATATACCTTGCATATGATCAGTTAAAAGTGGACGAGAATTCTTTGTATTCATGCATCGGTATAGCTGGGGCTCAGGCTGGTGAAGAAATTATTGGTAAGGAGATCTTTTGTACGGTGTTGAAATTTAGTGAATCTAGCTGGCTTGAGACTAATGTGAATCAGAACTAATTTAGGATTTGCTGTTGTAATCTTTGAACCAAATATGATTTCTATTGCATGAGTGGTTTACTTCACTCAAGAATGAGTCATAAGAAAATGTGAAATTTGTTTTGGTCATTCTCTTAGTCTCCAAATATGATGCATCGTATGTTAAATGAGCTCCTGATATAAATTGTACTTCAAGCATTTTGTTCTTTTCCTCATTAACATCATCTTCCGATTTC
>JAYMTH010001664.1:0-14294 GCA_036897465.1 Pelargonium australe | reverse complement strand
TGAGCTAGAGTTGGTTTGATGACGTGGCATGAGAGAAATTCAGTTTTTTGTCACGTAACCCAGACTTAACGGCACCGTTAGCCAAATAGACGGAAAGTATCTCACGGTCATAATAATTGGCATACTATGGCCCAATGAGAACAAAACAAAGTAGAGGGAATCCGTGGGAACAAATTGGATAGTACAAAGACCCAATGGTACTTATTCCATTTATATAAATGCATATCTAGAAACTAGCTAGGTGTGGAGAGGTTGGGTTTGGAGATGGCCTAGTTTGGAGGCAAGAACGTACGTTGACTTGAGTCTTCACATACATACGCACATGGCAGACCAAATACAATCATAAATTTGTGCATGGAGCTGAAAATGGATGTTATTGTAGCTATCAGTTGGATATTAATGTAACGTTACAGCTAACACTAACATGGCTATGATTTATTGTGTTGAATGTGATGGATACAGCTTAATTTAGTTGCTTATTTGTGTGTCAATTGCAATAAATGGTAATGAACATTGGATTGGGATCACATGTACGTCATTAACTCTCTCGCTCTAGACCACCACCAAATCAGTGGGCCAGCTCTTCTTCCACTTGCTTCCTCAGTCCTCACCATACATCACATTTATACAAGTCGGCTACGTTATAAGAGGGCGTTTAGTGCTTGTTTGGTAACACTACTAATTTTATATATATATATAGAGGATCGAGGATTCTAAGCCACAAATGAGGTGATAATACATCATTGAAAAATATTGATCTGGACAAGTCACTTTGCTCCCATCAGTTCTTTTGAGTGAATATGAGTGAAATGTAATGGGGTATCGATCGTCACCTTATTAGTTTGGCATAGCTCAGCTCTAAAATATTTGGCTTAGCTTATTATATATACGCATGTTATGACCTTTACCAAGTCCGTAATGTTTGCTTTTGGAAAATAAACAAAAATAACCCAAGCCAATGCTTATAAAAGGAATTTGGGTTTTGCATGCAAAAGTCTCCTTTTTCTTATCATAAGAATCATGATTGGCTAGAGCCGGCCAATTGGATTCGAAATCTGATCTGAGAAAAATCCAAACAATTTCAGATAAAATCGGATTGGACAAGTCCGATCCGAAATATAATCAAATTGGACCCAATCTCATGTTTCAATCCTAAATCCAACTAAATCTTGAATCTTGTCCGATTCAATTCGATCCGGCCTAATGCCATTTCTACTATTGGCTGCAACATTTTGAAAGCACAGGTCACACCTCAATATCCACCAACTCCACTACAATAGTGCAATGTACTTGTGGTCATGTATGAAAGCAAGAGTTTAAATGAATTGAATATAAAGGCAATAAATAAAGAACAAGGTGTTGTGCAATCCAGGCCGATAACATTGATTTATTCTACATGCAAACAAGAAGAAAATTGGTTCCTCTCTCTCTCTCTCTCTCTCACACCCTCTATTGGTCAAGGGGCATCCACTCTAATTCTATATCTATTTCTCCACACTCCACATTCTGTAGTTTGAGTGTCATATCCTGTTTCACCTTTCCATCAATAATGTTAACGATGCTATCTTCTACGAGGGCGTTGTCCTGTGATTTCAGCCATTTTCCGATCTGCATGTCTCCGAACATTTCCGGGTCCCCATAGGCCATAGCAGATGTTATCAGTGGCTGGATGTCGATCTCTGCTTCTCCCATTATATCATCGGCTGAAAATGTGTCGTGATCATACACTTCCTGCGATGAGGAAATGTACATTACAATCTTATTCAGCTTGAGGGGGAGAAAATCTAGGATTTGGTGGATGCTGTCATGTAATAACTCAAGCATACAACTTTGTTTATAAAATAATTTTGAAAACTAAACTTGGTTGAACCAGTTAATCAGGTATCCATAAGATGACATGCTGAGAGAACACAATTAGATAACACCAGGGAAAAGTATAGGCAAGCTTACCAACTTTATAGGGCCATAATCCTGAGGAACGGACAACATGAGTTCTTCATTCCAGACTGGATTCAAATTGCTACTAGCTACAGTCGTCTGAGCAGTCTAATTACAAAAAATGAATTATTATCATCGTGCATAAATAATAAGCACAACCACGACCACATATATGCAATGTCCAAGCACAAAAATAAGTTGTCATACAAGACCATCAAAACCTATTGAATTATATTCACCAGCTGATTCAGAGAGACGACTGAAAGATTTTAAACAATATATGCAAAGATAACAAACACCACACATGAGTAAGATGTGCTGCAAACAATGCAAGGCATTAGCAGAGAAATAAACTGAAATCCTGCTAATTAGATGATATCAACAATTGAATCCTGAGAGATGGTGTGTGTGTGTGTGTGTGTGAGAGAGAGAGAGAGAGAGGGAGAGAGAGAGAGAGAGAGAGAGAGAGAGAGAACATGTGCATGAGAATGCAGGCTCACATGTAAATGAAAAAATATATGTAAGAATAATTCAAGGTCAAATATCAGCATCTGAAATACAACAACAATCAACTGTTTGAGGCTATGAATTATGGACTTAGTCTATAGAATATTTGTTCCAATAGTGAAAACAGAAGAAGAGCAACTAACCTGCTTCCCAATAGTCAAGATGACATATGGATCACTTGACATCATATCTCTGACAGCTAAGTTTGTTCCCTTGATCACTTTTATCTTCATTAACCCGATAAATTCTATCATGCCATCCTGTTACCATTTCCAGTGTTAGATGCAGTTCGTAGTTGAGGGTCAGATCACAGATGAACTGAACTTAATGCAGGAGCATAAGATACTATAGCCAGAGAAACCTATTATGTCACTTATGTTTTCACTACAACTGATCCACTAAACATGGACCAAAAACAGGTGTATACTAGCTTTACAAACATCTGCACAAGAGATATCTCACATCCACGCGTATTCTGAAGTCATATAGTTGGTAGGTTGCACAAGGGAACCTTGACCTTTCCAAACACTCGTCACCCTTGATATACATACTTGGGAATGGCTCATAAAACTGAAAAGGTATAGTAACAGTTACCATTCTCTGTGATGAATTTGAAGATGTGTGAGAAGTATCTGTAGCCTTTCTAGAAAAACTTTTTCCAGAATTTATTGATAGAATCCGTAAGCTAGGTTTAAGAAATTCTTGAAGCTCGTACTTGGACCTGCATGAAATTCTAATTATGTGAGTAATCACTCAAAAACCCAAGTACAGCCTATCAATTGAATCATCTCTATGCAGCCACCAAAACATTGATGCAAAGCTGCTACTTTAAATGTTACTACTTCCGCTTCAAAATAAGTGTCGTTTTGAGGTTATTCACACATATTAAAAAATCAACTTATATGTCCAAACTAACCTTATTTAATTATTTTACTTTTCTTGTTGGATAAATAAATGTGAGTAATCATTAACTCACTTGGAAATGATGAAAGGAGTAAAATTGGAAAGTATTGGGCATTTTTACACTGAAATTGTAGAATGACGCTTACTTTGAAACAATTTTCTTCTAGATGACACTTATTTTGAAACAAAGGTAGTACTTAATGACCTCTTGATCTGGACATACAAATCCCACAGTAAGAAAGCAGGAATACAAGAAAAATGGGTTCATATCATTCTATGTCAGTATGCAAAGTGTGACAATCACCATAGTAAATTTAGCAAAGATATTCACATCAAAATCCAGATAAATGGTGGCCTGGAAAATAAATGGTCTGAACCACAAGTAACCATGCAAAGGCTTGAACAATTACCTGATGAATTTCAAACGCTCATCATGACTGGCAGTTGGCTTCGGTTTTGAGACTCCTTGAGGAATGTACGACTCATAAATTGAATTAGCATTAGAATTCCCGCCAATTTCAATCATGTTGTCAATTTCCGCATTAGACCACTCATCCAATGTCACAGACAAAACCTAAACAGCCAAATACACAGGTTAAACATATAAGCAGAGGTAATGACTACACTACATCATTTCATGGAAAAAACTTCAGTAGAAAGTTTTTTTTTCAAGAAAATAGTTCATTGTTCATTGTTTGATTGGTCTTGGAAACATTTTCATGAATTTACAAAGGAGATTTCCATCTTCAAGGAAAATGCTTACTTTTCACTAGTTTGTTTGATTTGATGTACCAAACAGAAGAAAATGGAAAATATTTTCCAACAGCCCCTAAAACTTACTTACAGTATAATTTCATGGCATATAAGCTAAACTTGCTAACAATATGCTTTCAATCTCGAGTTCTCGACAAATATAGACCATAAAAACAACAATCAAATGAGAATCAATCTAGGAGCTTTTACCTTCGAAATGTGTGTTCCAAGGCTTCTGTGTGCACCACAGCATTTCAAGCATATGAAAACTCCAATATTTGCTGAACTGAAATTTAAGAATTAACTGATTCTTTAATATCTTTTAATAGGGTGTATTAAGCAAATAACACACATTTGAACTCTGCTTTTGATTTTTTTATTCCAATTATTTCATCATTCAAAGTCACCTATACCAGCATTTGCATGCATGCAAACCTTACTTCTTGTTCTAATTTTTCAACAGTGAACCTTAAAACTCCTTTCCAGATTAGCCTAAAGATACTAGGTGGCAGACTTACGCCCATTTGGGATCTGGAGCACCACAATCAGCACAAACAGAGTTTTCTTTTTTAAGCAACAGATCCTTCAACTTTCTTTTGCCTGTACAGAAAAAAATTTAAGCACATCAAGCACTATCTGGGTCCAATAAAACTGATCAAAACAAAACATTATTGAGGTAGAAAGTGGAGGAGTCCAGCTCGCAAACTGACATTACTGACATTCTATATAGCCTTGAATTAAACAGTGGAAACAATATAAATGTAAATGCTTACATACTACCTGTGCATGAGCTCTACTAGCAAAAAAACAAAAAAACATATAGTAAACAATATCTTTGTGAATCTGATTTCTTGAGATATGAAATAAAAGAGTTGAAGAAAAAACTCTCAGTAAACCAAAAAAACCTCATGGCATTTGAAGGGCTTTCTCTAGAATTTGATCATTTATCTCATCTCCTTCTAAGGTATGTAAATAGCTTAAATGACAGAAATATGAGCATCTACCTCTTAATATTACTTGCCAGCACAGTCATTTCCCCCTTCACTCTCCCCTCAGTAACAACAGGTTAATGAATAGTTGAATTATTATGCACATTTTGACTAATTGTACAAAATTCACTTAATAAACATCAATATATATCTAATAGTTACTGATTCAACAAGTCTTCAATATTAACCTACAATGAGAAATTTCTACAAAGAATTAAAAACTTTAAATTCTTTCCAGATGCTTTTCACACCCTATTGAGTCTGTCAGTGCAACTTCAATGACGCAGAACATTCGTCTCCATGCAGTTAACAGTGCTAGATTGTGGACGAGGGCTCTACAGGTCATCGAAGAAAGAGTTCTACAATTGTACCCCACTCATACATATAGAGACAAGTCAATCCAGATATCCCATTCATATATTCATAAGATATAAAGCATGCATACATCTCTTCACAAGTCAGAATGTTGAAACAACTAGCTTTATCAATGATACAGCTTTTTTGCAAGAAATTTGAGGTACAATATTTCATTTTCATCGAATCTGCATCAACTTAATGGAAGGAAGGAAGGAAGGAAATAGATTCTTAGTAAAGATGTGCATGTGAAGGCTTCCCAACAAAAAGTTACATTGTTAAAAGTAAGAGATTTATGATTCCTGTAGTGCTCCGTTTTGAATGAAAAGGACAGAAAACATGGCATCCATGAAGAGCAAATGATCAACCCAGTCCCCATAATATTGTTATATTTAACATTTCAAGTCCTTTGTGGGAACTCATTATAGGTCATCACAACCAATCAATAAAGTACAATTTCGTTTCTTGAAGACATGCTCAGTCATAATGGGTGTGAAAGTGATAAGAATGCTGAAATTTCATTTGAAGCATCAGATGTCCTCATGTAACAGGGAACAAAAAAACTATGAACATCCTTACGAAAAATTCAAACTTATGCTTTCTTTATAATATCACACACAAACACATATCTCATCATTTTTTCAGAAGGGGAAACATGATGGGGCAACTTGATATAATAAACCTTCTTTGCCATCACTAATAGGCCTTTGGTTTTTATACACACATTTTTACATCTCTTATCAACAGGCTTTCTGAATAATATCCTAAACTGCAATACATACATTAAAAATTGTTTGTCAATCATTTGAAGTGCCAGACTTAGTTTACAAATGAACAAAGCCATGAGACTGACAAGCAAATGTTCAGCATAAAACCTGAGCTTTATTACAATTCATAAGGATAAGAAGCATACCTGAGGCTGGCCTTGCAAGCTGATTTGGACGACTCATTTTTCTGTGTGTCACTCAGTCATCCAACAAAGCCAACCTTCGCCAACTAGTAATGGAAACAACCAGTCAAATTAATTTGAATAGTATAAGCAACTTTCTTCACATGATCTTAATAAAAGGCAGCAAAAACAAAACATCAGGTGGTGGGGATATCATTTGGAAGCATCAAATTCATCACCACAACCACATCCTAGTGAATAAATCAGTCAACATGTACACCCATTTCATTTTCTGTTTGGTTGCCGAGAAAACAGAGAGGATTGAGTATGATTTTGACCTTTAATTTTGCACCCCCAATAACTTGACTAAACCCCACACCAAATCTATCCTCAATCCTATCAAAACTTAGATTCCAGAATATCGAGAGGAACTAAAAAAAGGGATTAACGAGAAAAAAACATAAAAAGCTAAAAGCTAAAGAATCAAAAGATCAAAATACGCGGAATCTTGCCGAAGAACTGAACACCCAATAGGGATTAAAGCTTAATTAGCAGGAAATCCAATAATTAATTATTAGAAAAATTAAATAAAAATAACGAGATACGAGCAACAGCAATCTAATAATGAAGAGTCGTCGGAGAGAGAACAGAGTAGAGGTGGAATTACCAGGAAATGAAATGGCCTGACTTGAGATCCAGAGAGAGAGAGAGAGAGAGAGAGAGAGAGAGAGAGGGAGGAGAGAGAACGTGTATCGATCAGTTTTGGCTTTGATTTGAGGAAGAAGAAGCTGCATGAACCAATTCCCCTTTTTATTTTAAGAACAAATAAAATAAAATAAAATAAAATAAAATAATCCATGCCACCGTTGGGCTTGGCCGTCCTTATTTGACAAAACATTGCGTGCCAGATAGCAACTTCTTTTATGGCCGGTTAAACAGTTGAAATAAAAAGAGACAAGCTTTCATGAATTTAAGTGCTTGTTTGGAAACACAAGTTTCCAAAAGGAATTTGAAAAATTATTATAGATTGTAGATTTTAAGTATAATTACCGTCGGGATTAGAAGGTCAATCCAACCAATTATTTTAGATATAGAACTAGAGGACCGAGTAAATGCTCGAACCATATAATTCATAGACTCACTAACACAAAATAGCAAAATTATTAATATTACCCGATATGAGTTGGATGTCTCTTAAAGTCCTACAAAAGACACTGGTAGACTCTGTTTGAATAAAGTGAACCACTTCCTCTAATTTGATCTCCACTGTGACATTATGACAACCCTTCTTCATCATCCAAAGGAGTGTCTCCTTCACCACTCGAACGGACAGACAGCCACCCGAACCCACACGCCCACCACCCCTCACCCTACCATCACCGTTTCTATCCACCCTTCCATGCACCTACCCTATGAAGCAAAGCACGCCCCCTGCACGTCCAGTTTCAGACGACCTCAAGGTAGAGTCAACCACCTCGCTTCTCGCTCCACCATCAGCTAGGAAATTTGTTGTCGGCCGAACAATCTTGTTAGCTAAGGTTAATGAACGTTATCTTAGATAATGTGGCGCTTTAAAATAATATCAATAATACATATATACACGCATGCTTACATGGAAAATGTATAATTTTTAAAAATTGAAATTGAAAATACAATGACATGTGTCAGGAATTAATTGGTTGAACATATTATATCATACAAAAATAGCCTTTATATTTTATGACTTCATCATTTACACCATCTTCTTCATTTTCAAACCCACAGATTTGGAAACCAACACCTCAAAACACATCAATCTCCACAGGTGAAAAACAATCAATAAAAATATAAACTCTAAACTTTCACAACTTATATGCTATTCTCAAATTGAAATGAATCTCAAATGCTTGAAAACATTTTGAGAAGCAACTCTACACTGTCTCATACGCAGTCTCTCTCAGAACATCAGAAAACAAACCTGTTCTTGGCCAGTGAAACAAGTTAATTATAACCTGAATTCAAATGCCTTACAGAGAGAGAATCTTTTACAGAACAAAGAAAGCACAAACCCATTTGGCATCTTTGGGACTAAAAACATACACAATACAATACATATTTAAATAGTTAAAAAGAAAGAAGATGGGGTTCACAGTTAGCAATACATCATAATCAAGACAATACCTTTGTCTCTTTGCTTATTAAATAACTAATACAGATGAATGCTCACTACTAGTCTCCAGTTTCTCATGAAAAGTCGATAAATAAAATGCTAATTTCCTGTTTACCTAACCCTAACTCGGAACAGCTGCTATGCTTCCTTGTCAGGTAGGAACAGACCAGCTCCACTGCAACTGCTACGCATTCTCAGTAGACTTCCACATGCCACTGCTTGTTCTTTTTCAGTTGTGAGAGCTTGTCTTCCCACTTCTCCCCTCTCTCTTCCGCCACCCTCTTCAACGTGTCTTGGATTCCAGGCATCATTCCCTTCAGCCCGCAGAAATAAATGTGGGCCCCACCATCCAGAAGTTTGAATATTTCGTCACTGTATTCTTCAATCTTATCCTGCACGTACATCTTGCCTCCACTCTTGTTCTTTTGTTCCCTACTTAGGGCCTTGTCATACCTAAAGTTATCCGGGTAGTCCCTGAGGTACTTGGAGAACTCGTCGTCGTAGAGGAGACTATCAGTGTTGGCCACCCCAAGAAATAGCCATGCAAGGCCTCCAAATTTGAATGTGGGGACAGATTCCATGAACATACGGCGAAGGTAGCCTCTGTACGGAGCCACTCCAGTACCAGTAGCTATCATTATGTGTGTAGCCTTTGGGTCATCTTCAGGCAAAAGCATTATCTTGCCAGAGGGTCCTGCCAAAACCTTATCGTTTAATTTCAGTGCATAAGAAGCTGAATCTGAATCCCCTAAAAACCCAACCCCATGGCAAACCACCAAACCAAAGACGCCAATCAAGTTGTCTTAATCTATCCACTGAAGCATTTATGAGGATCACCAATAAGGTTATAAGATTATAGCCGCTCACATTTCAACTAAAACGACATATAATCAGGTTACTAGACGCGAGATGACTACGGGTACAGAACATGTGATTCAGTCTCTAAGCAGTTTATGATAACATTTGAAGGGGGAACTTTAATAGTGAAGGAAGATACTAGATAACAAAAAACACAAGTAACCTCCAAGGATGGATTAAAATGAATGTGACTTCATACTAGGACTTCTGTGACTGCTTCTTTAAACACATCTTGTGGGAGAGAAGAAGATTTAGGGTCACAAATATTAAGAAAAGATAGATTATGTGTTCCTACTACCGTGAACTTCAACTGAAGCAATCTGAGAATTTTATCCATATGCATAACATGCTTTTGAATACCCATGACGATGTCTTCATGAGATTACTAAGTTTGGATTTAATGTCCAGTTCTGTTGATAGTTTATAACCCCCCATATAAGCCCAATCAACTTTACTGTTCAAAGAAATCATTGATATCTTTTCAAATGCTAGATCAACAATACAAAAGAGTGGTCATTTTCAGAAGTGGTTAAATACAGCTTAACAGATTTTTGAACTAGCTGGAAGGGATGAGATTATGAGAAATGTATAATATAACAATATACACTTAACATGTTTAAGGGAAAATAACATTAGAAACTGAGAAAATTAAAGAAAAAAAGAAGATGAAGTAAGCCTCATACTCCCATGGGCGATTAATGAATTGTATAGTGTCTTACCTGTAATCTGAACTTTATCTCCAGGCTTTGCATTGCACAGGAAATTGCTGCAGATGCCATTTTTGGAAGGATCCTCCTTTCCTGTCTCAGGGTCATAATAAACAGCCCGGCGAACACACAGACTGGTTGTCTTTCCATCAAAAGAATCTCCATACCTTGTGGATGCAATTGAGTAAAGGCGCACATTGTGAGGTGCCCCAGGTTTCTTTGGGTTTTCACCCTGTGAAGCAAGGGTATAACTATTAAATTGGATATGATATAACTCTGCAGAAAAAAGGAAATGGTGAAACTGCACAATGTACAAGAAATAGGAATTAATGACAACTTACAGGGGGGATTATACCATAACTCTGTCCTTCCCAGTAGGGAACATTACCACCATGGTCAATAACAATGTGGCAAGTCTCTCCTGGAGCTTTTGGCCCCACAATTCTCTCAACAGAAGCAATAGTTGCTATATAGGGTTCCTTGTTCTTGTACAAATGTAGAGGGGGCTCTTTGGCATCTTCAAGTTCTAAAGGTGAAACAGCAATCTTATGGCTGCTCGCTTGTTGCACAGACATGCATACTACGTGCTGACTTTTTGACCTGGCCTTCTTGGTTTTCAAGTCTACAGAAATTATAGGAGCCCATGGTTTACTGGTAAAGCTAACACCGTGAGTCTGCAAAGAAATAAAAAATGATAACAATAAAATCTTTTGTACTGAGAACTAATCAACTATACATCCCGCATGTATATCAGAATGTCACTCGTTATCAAGTATGCCAGAAAATTTTCATCAACAATGAACAAGTATGACACATTTGAGTTCAAAGGCTCACGTAGATATTACCAGAAAAATTACACGTAATATCAATGTGCATATCATTCATGAAGATACTGAAGAACTCAATCAACCAATGGATATGCACAGAAATTCAAAACAAGTGTGCATTTTAGTTTTGAGTGTCCTGAACATCCCACAATTATTTGGGTGGGAAATTAGACCATTGAATTTTTTATAAAAGACAAAAAATTAAAGGAAAAATGAAGACCCATCGTAACAACAGTTCAAGAAATATATGTAAGAACATTAAACCTATAGTGTTAGTGTATTCTAACAAACATTTAGAGAGGGGGCATTGTAGCTTTTAGCATGATCTAATGGTACATTTAGACGCATATACACAAATAACGAACAGCACAAAATCATCTATAACGTAACATCAGTCACCAGTCTACGCTTCTACTCCAGTTACATAGTTAAACACCCAATATAACTTAGGATATCCAGGGAAGAGAAAGTAGGGAAGAAATCAAACAGCAGAAATACACAAATTTGTATTGAATGACTATATAATGTCCAGTGTTCTTTAGTTGGATCCTTATTCTTTTCTGTTCTTATCTTTTATCGGTCATGGCCTCCACACTACCAATAATTGAACTAAGTATTCAAAATCCGGGATCATCATCAAATGTAAGAGAACAATCTGAAAAGGAAATAGCCAAAACTCAAAGTACCATGCTAAAACTGATAAGAAACACAATATTCAAATAAGTGAATGATGTTTGACAATAAACACAAATTGGAAACAACAATTAAGCACAAACCAAATCGATTAAATGATAAATAATAACAATTTAAGCACAAATAGATTAAGAATGAATTAGCAAACCTTATGAACAGATCTCCTTGGTGACAAATTGCTCCCAACGGAAACTGCTACGGATACCTGCACCCACCATAAAAGGCAAGAGTAGACTCTCATTAGAATCACTTAACCAGAAAACACCATTGTAACACCAGTAACCATCTGTTTGACATCTGAGAAAATGAACAAAAATCCAAACTTTAAACCTGAAACAACAGTTGCACCACAACCCCCTATAACAAAACCATTAAATAAAAATAAAAAAGTTCTGAAAAATCAGTAACCCTCTGGGTAGTAGACAAGTAAAAGAAAAAGGGGAAAATTAACAAAAACCCAGAATTCATATCCAAAAATATTCGAAACCCAGGTGAAAAACAACTTCAAGAGAGAGCTTGTGTTTGCAAAAACTGGTTTTTACAACGTTTTATCGATAAACAAACAGAGAGAGCACAAGCAAGAGACGAGAAGGGAAGATTGGGAGTGACCTGAGACACGGCCAATTGAGCCATTGATGGGATCAAGAGTTAGATGAAGTAGGGAGTGTTTAAGAGAAAGTCAATAAAAAGACTGGTGGGTTTGCGAGATTTATAGGATTGATTGGATCGATCGGGTCTGAAGACGAAGAAGAAGAAGAGCTGATCCTTTGGAGAGTGGGAAAGGGCGGGTTTTGGGTTCACTTCTGGCTCCTCGGGGAATCAGGCTACCACTGTGACAGACAGTAGTCTATATTATTTGCTCTCTAGTAATTAACTAATTAATTAATGAATTAAATATTTACTCAATAATATTGGTGCCGTTACTGTTAAACTAGTATTCACATGTCCACCCTACTACTATAGGGTTTTTATATTTATACCCACCTAACTATTCATAATTGTTTTTCTAATTATAAATAATTCAGTCTATAGATTGTATTTTATTTGTAAATATTTTTTTGGATTAGGGGATACTGTCATTTTTAGGGTATGTTGTATATCAGTTGACTGATATAAAGTTATATCAGTTAAACTAATAAGGTGATGACACATCATTTAACATAATGAATGGATCCTGGTGGGTCGCTCCGCTCCCACAAATTCACTTGAGTGAGTATAAGTGATTTTAAATGAGGTGTCATTACTTTATTGACTTTGTTAGTCAACTGATATATATTTTACCTTTTTTTATTACTCTATATCTCAATATAATCGACAAATTCTTTAGGTGGGTATAAATAGATAATTGGTTTGGATAAAATGAATTATTATTTGAAATCAAGTTGAGTATTTTTTTTCTCTCTCTGTTCTCTATTGTACCAAAACAATGACATTATTTGTTCATTTGTGTGTTTGGATGCCTTACTTTTCTATTTAGATGAAAATGTAAGTTGCAACAAAGTAACGCCTATTAATTTGCTCAAAGAATAATAAAAGCACTCTTTTACTTTGGAGTTTCACGTATCGTCACACGTCCATTTCCTTTAAAATTGTTTAATCCATTTTGTAATTAGATTGACAAATTGAGTAAAATGAACTTATCTGTTAAAAAAATAAAATGAGTTTTCAACGTACACCACCTTCTTCAACGACAAGAGCAACACCGGACTAAAACTTATAAGAACATTGAGAGTGGCAAAGTAAAGAAAATACAAAATATGACGACTCAAATTCGAGATCCCAGAGAAATGATCCTACATAATTTGGTTAACTATTACTTAATTGTGTTAGTTAGTTTCTACGAAATATATTAGACATTTTAACAAAATATACTAAAATCATAACATTATCGACATACTTTAGACAATTACGTAACAAAATGAAAATACTAATATTGCGGTAAATCAAAATAAAGTTCATGAACTGATTCGGTACAAAACAAGGTTAATCTGTATTAGATTTATTGATAGTCATAACAACAGCCATAACATTTGGGCAAAAAGCTCCGATCTGAGGCATCACTACAATTCGGAGTTAATACATGATCCATCTCTATCCTTTGCTATCTCACGTTTTGGTCATCGATTCTAAAACCCTAATTCGACATCAACACCATATTCATCCCCAATTTCTCTTCAACACTCGTCCCTAAAAAGCCCTAATTTCAACAACCTACCATATACATAGGCGTCAACATGCTAGGTGGGTTGTACGGAGATCTCCCTCCACCGTCCTCCGTCGAAGATGACTCCAAGCCTAGCAGCACCTCCTCCTCCGTCTGGTCCAGCAGCGCCAAATTTGCGCCGCCCACCCTCCGCAAGCCATCCATCTTCGCTCCGCCGCAGACCGTACTCAAGTCCCAGAACAAGACCAAAACAGTCAATCCCAAGCCCCTCGTATCCGCTTCCGTGGCCGTTGCGCCGCCGCCGCCGGTCTTGCCGGACGAGATGTTGCAGCCTGCGCTCGTCGGGGTCACCTCGAGCGTGATCGATGAGTATGACCCGGCTAGACCGAACGACTACGAGGAGTACAGACGGGAGAGGAAGCGGAAGGCGATGGAGGCGGAGATGAGGAGGGAGCTTGAGAGGAGGCGGCAGGAGGACGAGGAGAGAGAGAGGAGGGAGAAGGAAGAAAGAGATAGAGAGAGGGAGAAGGAGAATGCAGAGTCGCGGCTGAACATTTCCGGAG
>JAYMTH010001663.1:0-14294 GCA_036897465.1 Pelargonium australe | reverse complement strand
TATCTCTTTTTTTTTTTTTTTTTCAACACATTTTACAAAAAAAAAAAAAAAAAAAAAAAAAAAAAAAAAAAAAAAAAACTGTACAAAACCATCTGACAATTTATTTCTGTGTTTTTTTCTCTCCAGTTTCATGCCCTGTTAAATTGGTACAAAAGACAGCAGAAATTTAATAGTGTGTTGATTGATTGGAGAGAGACAGAGTAAAAGGTAAAAGCACCACCACATCACACCACTGCCACTAGCAGAGCCCAATTTCGACCACCACCTCCATTCCTGGAATACCAGACCTCCAATCCCTTATTTTTGCGTCTCCTCATTTCTGGAATGCTGATCACTCCCATTACCATCCACCTCCAGTTTGCTCTTACTTGAGATCTGTCCATTTTCGATTGCTTGGGTTCCTGGGTACATGCTGTTGATTTGTGTTCTTCAGCTGGAATGCAAAAGTTTGTACTTTGTGGCATGAGGCCTTTCTCTGGAGACTGGAACTTTTGGGGGTTGTTGTGGGTCGAGAGGATCAGGAGCGAATGAGGCTGAAATCGATCGTGTTTTGCAGTGAAACCGGTTTTGGTTGAGGATTTTGGGCGGTGGGTTGGGTTTTTTGCCTGAGTTTTTCTTCAGATGGAGAGGCTCATGCTCAATAATTGTGTCATTTATTGTGTCATACTTGATGGGTAGATGGTGCACATTTGGGTTATTAATGGGGTTTGTTGTGAAGCCAAGTATGGTATTGCTGAGTGAAAGGGAGGTAGAAGAAACTTTTTACTGTTCAGTGGTTTTTGGGTGTTAGGTTGGGAGCATTTTGTTGCTTGATCCTTGTGCTTAAAGAGTGGTCCTTTTCTTCTTTTTTTGGATCTTTGATTGTGGTAATAAAAACTTGGGGTCCCAAGGTATTGCTGTGTTTCTACAGAAAAATGAGGCTCTCTTCAGCTGGATTTTCTCCTCAAGCCCAGGAAGGTATGCTTATTGTTGCTTCTTTAATTATGATGTTTTTTTTTCCCTGAGAAAGATTCTTGTTGGGTATGGCTTGTGCATGTGTTATCTTCAAAATTTAGGCTGAGATTGTGGAGTGAGTATTGTTGTGTAAATTATAAGACATGAATGAATATGTTGGGGAATGATAGAGGTTATGATCTTGAAACCCATGTCAACAGAGGAGTTTATTCAATTGGGTTGAGTTGTTTGTCTTTAATTTTTGGGTGACCGTAATGAATGCTCAGTTTCTTTGGCTCCCATTTTAGCTACCAGAATGAGTTAAGTGGATGCATTTAATTTAATTCAGCTGGTTCAGAATATTTGTGCATGAAATTATACTGTTACCATATCTGATTGAAGGTTATACTGTTTTTTTGGGGGGACCACTGAAAACACTCACCTGGCTCTATCTATGCTAAAATTTTGTATTTGGTTAACAACCCAAGTGTCAAGATCATGTATTTAGTTCTTCATGATAACTCTTATTGTTTGGAATATGATTTGCAGGGGAGAAAAGAGTTTTGAATTCTGAGCTGTGGCATGCTTGTGCGGGTCCTCTTGTTTCTCTACCCGCTGTTGGAAGTCGTGTTGTTTATTTCCCACAGGGTCATAGTGAGCAGGTCAGTGCATGGAAATGTTTCCATTTGGCCAGTTTCTTAATAGTAGACTCCAAATCTAAATTTGCTGGAGATGAGATTATAAAAGTTAAATGTTATTTGCACCATATCCTGGCAAAGATAAGAAAATTATTATGAAATGAACCTTTTTTTTTTCCTGGTCTGTGTATAATCTCTGCACATGGTTTAGATGGTTCCTTAATGTTGATATTTGACCCCTATGATTTCCAGAATTCCAGCTGCTAGCATCAGTTATTATTTGAACTTAGAATTACTAGTTATTTATTCTTATGGTTCATATAGTGGCTTAATAGTTTGTCTTGGTAACTTTCTTATTGATTATGGCATTAACGTTATCTAACATGTAAACTCAAAACCTCTCTGTGAAGGTTGCTGCATCAACCAACAAGGAAGTGGATGCTCATATCCCCAACTACCCAAGTTTACCACCACAGCTCATCTGTCAACTTCACAATTTGACCATGCATGTAAGCTAGTTTAGTTTTGTTCATTTCTGGTTGGGAATCTTCTGTTGGCTGGCTCTCACGGTTCAAATTTGTTAAGTTCAGGCAGACATTGAGACAGATGAAGTGTATGCTCAGATGACATTGCAACCACTGAATCCGGTATGCTCCATCATTCTGATTTGTAAATGATTTGTATCCTGGATTGGTTTGTTACTGAAAAAGAAATTATTTATTTATTTTTTGCAGCAAGAGCAAAAGGATGCCTATCTTCCGGCAGAACTTGGCAACCCCAGCAAACAGCCAACAAATTATTTTTGTAAAACATTGACAGCTAGTGATACAAGCACTCATGGAGGATTCTCTGTTCCTCGTCGGGCAGCTGAGAAAGTGTTTCCTCCATTGGTGAATATTCTTTGCACCATAATTTGGCATTCTAGTTTTGAATTTAAACTGGGTATAAACTCCCACATATTCTGACATCATAACTTTTGACTTTCAGGACTTTTCCCAGCAGCCACCAGCTCAAGAGTTAATTGCAAGGGATCTTCATGATAATGAATGGAAGTTTAGACATATATTTCGTGGTGTGTGACAACATTTTTGACAACTTTGTATATATATATATGGTTTATTTTGCAATGCCAATATTTGCATTAGTTTGATGTCCTGGTGGAATGCATTTCATTTATATTAAAAATTGAGAACGTGTTAAGGAAATATGATAGACCAATGTATTGTCATAATCAAATTGAGCAAAGAAAATTTACTTGCCAGAAAATTCTAAATTTGTGCATGTAGTTTGACATTCATTAATTTGGTCTTAAATGACTTGCCGAAAGCTGTTGGTTCTGTTTACTACTAAAATGAAGAATGTCATTATCATTTACTAACTTTCATTTTGTTTGTTTCATAGTTGGATGCGTTTAGGAGCTCTGTTTGAGTGAACCAGGGCACTCTATTAACTCTCCTCTCTCCATAATGTTTTATCAGTACAACTTGAATGTGTGATCCGATCTCAACATGAAAGTGACATTACTTGTATTTGTTTCTTACAGTACTACATATTTTATGCGTAGTTGAGTCTGCATTCATTTCTTGTAATTATCTATTGTAGTATTACCTTTTAATTTCGAGCCTCCATATCCCACACCGTTTGAAATTAACTAATTCTTCTATATGTACAAAAAAAAAAAAAAAATTCTTCTATATGTTGTGTTTTCTGCTTTACCCTTTTCTGTTTTTAAATGGATTTTGAATCCTTTATACCATAGGTCCACTTTCTTAATAATTATGGAAGCCTTTTATTTAATGTTCACTAATGTTGGTTATTCATAGTGTTTAAAGGGGGCTAGTCCTGCAGTAGAGATTATTAGATTATGATATATGCATCTTAAGAGTTGTTGATATGTCTGATCCGCAGGCCAGCCAAAGAGGCATCTCCTTACAACTGGATGGAGTGTGTTTGTGAGTGCTAAAAGACTTGTTGCTGGTGACTCTGTGCTTTTTATCTGGTAGGCATTTATCCAAGTTATGCTGCTGTCTTTCTTTACCGTGTCTTGATATTCTGTTTTCTTGGACAAGATTGAAACTATATCCTTGATGCTTAAAGATTACTGATAGAAATATATTCATGTTTTGGGTAGTCAGCAAAAGATTAAGTTATTAAATTTGATGAAATTTCATATGTAGTGTGTTCAGAGTTTGCATAATGCTGACTTTGTGTTAATGAGGTTCCTGATGGTCCTACATGTGAATTTTATTTATTTATTTTTTTGCATCCATGTTTGTGCTACTAAGGTCATTTTGTATTTTCCTTTTTTGAATCTTTTGTTGACCTTTATAGTAAAGTTACACAGATGAAATTGAACATTTCTTTGGTAATAAATTCATGTTCTAATTTAATGTTGTTTCTTCCAATAGGAATGAAAAGAATCAGTTACTCCTTGGTATTCGACGTGCTAATCGACCGCAAACTGTGATGCCTTCATCAGTTTTATCAAGTGATAGCATGCACTTGGGTCTTCTTGCTGCTGCAGCTCATGCAGCGGCAACAAACAGCCGGTTTACTATATTTTATAACCCAAGGTATTATTTTCCCAAGTTGATGATGGAAATTATTTTATCAACTATTATACCCTTGTTTGAGTATATCACTTTCCATTCAGGGCAAGCCCAACAGAATTTGTCATACCCTTGGCCAAGTATGTGAAGGCAGTCTATCATACTCGTGTTTCTGTTGGTATGCGCTTCAGGATGTTATTTGAAACCGAAGAATCGAGTATCCGTCGGTAGGTTTTGTCCATCTCTCTCAGTCTCTCTCTGCCTGTCTTTGTAAAGCTTTTCCTTAAAAATGTTACGATTCAGACATCTGATAATATATTTTCCAGGTATATGGGCACGATAACAGGCATAAGTGACTTGGACCCTGCTCGGTGGCCAAATTCACATTGGCGCTCAGTGAAGGTTTGTTGAGAGTAATGACTTTACTTTCATATGTAATTATGTATATATTGATTGAAAGAATAGTCTTTGTTAAGTTTCCCATAAATTCACGGCTTTATCTATTATAATCTTCAAGTGAGTATAACAAACTGGGATTCTGACTAAAATATGCAGGTTGGCTGGGATGAGTCCACGGCAGGGGAGAAGCAGCCCAGGGTGTCATTGTGGGAAATTGAACCATTAACAATGCTCCCGATGTATCCATCTCCATTTCCCCTCAGGCTCAAGCGACCATGGTCATCGGGACTACCTGCTATCCACGGTATGCTTGTTCACTAAATTCAGGATAACTTCGCTGCACTGGTGTCCAGTGTTAAAACTTAGTCTTTTTTTTTTTTTTTTGGAGCCGAAAAACTTAGTCTTAATTGAGCTCTTTTCCTTTAAACTTCCATTCAAACTATTTTGCATTTTGTCATCAAGAGTGATATTTTAAATCAAAAGTTCCCTCTGTAAGTCACTTTGTTGATCGTAGGATTGAAAGATGATGATCTAGGAATGAGTTCTCCACTTATGTGGTTTCGAGGAGATAATGGAGACCGTGGATCTCCATCAATGAACTTTCAGGGTATTGGTGTGTCTCCTTGGATGCAGCCTAGGCTTGATGCCTCCATGCTTGGTCTGCAAACTGACATGTATCAAGCTATGGCTGCTGCTGCACTTCAGGAGATGAGAGGTGTTGATCCTTCTAAACAGGTGGCTACATCTCTTCTGCAATTCCAGCAACCACAAAGTCTTCCCAGCCAATCTGCTTCTCTTATGCAGACTCAGTTTATGCCACAATGTCAGTCTCAGCAGGTCTTCCTACAAGGTCTCCAAGAAAACCAGCAACAATCTCAATCTCAGGCTCAAGCTCAATATATTCAGCAACAATTGCAGCAGCAGAATTCATTTGGTAGCCATAAGCAGCAGCCAATGCCACAACAACAGCAAGAACAACATCACCCAATGCCACAAGAACAGAAACAACAGCTGCCAATGCCACAAAAACAGACGCAGCAATTGGTTGATCATCAGCAAATGTTAATTGCTGTTCCTTCATTGTCTCAGTCTGCTTCAGTGTCTCAACCTCTGTCACCAACTTTACAAGCAATCTCGACATTGTGCCAACAGCAGAGTTTTCCTGATTCAAATGGTAACCCTATGACGAGCCCTGTTGTTACTCCCTTACATGGTCTTCTGAGTTCATTTTCCCAGGATGACTCATCCCACTTGCTTAACTTGGCTAGAACCAACCCCTTGATATCTTCACCTACCTGGCCAAATAAGCGACCTGCAGTTGCACCCCTTCTGCCTTCTGGAGGTCCACAATGTGTTTTGCCCCAGGTTGAACAATTAGGGCCTAACCAGACAAGCCTTTCTCAGAATTCTTTTTCATTGCCTCCCTTTCCTGGTAGGGAGTGCTCAATAGATCAAGGAAGCACTGATCCACACAGCCATCTTCTGTTTGGGGTTAACATAGAGCCCTCACCTCTTATACCAAATGGAATGCCAACCATGAAGGAAGTTGGCAGTGATAGTGACTCCACAACCATACCATTTGCTTCCTCCGAATTCATGAGTACACCAGGCACCAATTTTTCACTTAATTCGACTATGACACTTTCTAGTTGCATCGGTGAACCAGGTTTACTGCAGTCTACAGAAAATGTGGGTATAATGAACTCATCAACCAAAACCTTTGTTAAGGTGTGTTGCTTTCCTTAGCTTATAATTTATGTTCCATTTGTTTGAGCAAGCTTCTAAAGCTGATGTAATAACGATCTAACATGGACCTTACATTTTGTTGTTAGGTTTACAAATCAGGGTCTTTTGGGAGGTCAATAGATATCGCCCAATTCAGCAGCTACCATGAACTGCGCAGCGAACTTGCTCATATGTTTGGCCTTGAAGGCCAGTTGGAGGACCCCCTGAGATCAGGCTGGCAGCTTGTATTCGTTGACCGGGAGAATGATGTTCTTCTGCTTGGCGACGATCCTTGGCCGTGAGTTCCAAATTTCCTTCTCTATTTCTACTTGTGTTTTTACGTTGAAACTTTGAAAAAATCATACTTTTTTTATCCTTTTTTTTTTTTTTTTGAATCTTTTATAGTTGATTTAGATTACTAACTCTTTTAAGAAACATGGGATTTATTAATGATTTCTTTTTAGAATACGAAAGAATGAAAAACAGGTATAAAATAACATTGTGAAATTAGATTGCCAAAGATCCTCCTTTCTCTTGGAGACTAGCTTTTTTATTAGGTTTCTGTTGCCAATGAATTTTCATATTCCTGACGACTTCATCAATTGTTTCCCAATTATTTTTGTGATCCCTTTCTTGAAATTGTCAATGACTTTCTTGTAATGACTTTCTTGTCAGGGAATTTGTGAATAGTGTGTGGTGTATTAAAATACTCTCACCACAAGAAGTGCAGCAAATGGGCAAAAGAGGTCTAGAGCTTCTGAACTCAGACCCAGTTCAGAGGCTCTCCAATAACAGCTGTGACGATTACCCAAGCCAGCAGGATTCGAGAAATTTGAGCTCTGGGATAACGTCAGTGGGGTCTCTTGACTACTGAACATTAACCAGTTAAGATACCATTCTCTCTTCTGTAATATTAGCAGCTCTTCCAACCCAGTTGAAGGTGGGGAGTGTTGCATAATCGTAGTTTAAAGCTTATTTATATCTTCATACTGTAAGTATGTATTTTCCTTTTCTACGCTATTGAATACGTAAGATACTCAGATACCCATATTTATCAGGAAATTAATGTTTGTCAAGTTAGCTGTATGTTTTAAGTATCTTGCAGTCTAATGAACTGAAGCTGATATGATGTTAAACATGATGTTGCATTTTGTCCGGTTAACCTTCACCTTTTGTTATTGGCATCTGATTGTATCTATGAGTGTGGAGTTAGGTGACTTGCTTAATGCCTCAGAAGATTCCAGTGTCATGTGACACACACTTAAGCCAACATGTAAGAAAATCCTTTATCCTTCTGCAACTTGTGTGAAGATGGCTTTTCCTTGTTGGATTCTTTATTTTGGAAACAGACCTAGTCCCACTAATGCTTTCAATTCACTGTCACTTTTGGTACTGGCTGGATGCTCTGAACTTTCATTCAAATTACCCAAGTCCAATTCCATTACAACTTTCACTCACCCTTTCTGATTGTCTATCCTTGTGTGTTTTCTACATGTTCATGCTGTTTGTGTTCTCAATAGACAGAAGTAAATGCAATAGATGTTCTGAAAGATGCTGGAAATCTTTTGATAAATCTGTGAGCTGTTTCCTAATGAACTCTATTTCTTAAGTTCTTTGTATCACTTCACATGAAATGGGTATTTTGATTGCCTCTGCTTAGACTTCAGTTCTGTAATATGAACAGATTTTTGTTTTATTACTTATTTGCATCCAGTAAAAGTAGGATAAAAAATTAGTAAGAAAAACTAGTTTATTTTCCTCTAGATAATAATAACTCTTATCATACCTTTTTACATTCTTTGCCCTTTTCCAAAACCCAAATGTGACTTAATTATTTTTAAATTGTTTAGTTGATTAGGTAAGTGGTTAATTGAAGAGATGTTCTAGAAATTATTGGTTGTATGGTCAAACAAAATGGCTTAAGGTTGCACTATATGAAATATTCATTGCATAGGAATGGTAATATTGTGTTAGATGACTTTTGTTGTAAGATGTACTGAATTGTGGTGAAACGATGTATTTGCTTATTGATTTGATTGTATTGAGTGACTTGAGTCAGAAGAACTAGTCTGGAGTAACACATTCAAGCTATGTTTTCAAAATTAAGGAGCATAGTGGTTGAGTTGGAGTTGCTACAAGATTAAGAAGGATAGCTGAAAACAAAGAATGTAATATCTAGATAGGTTTAGATGGTATAATTTTCATTTATTTACTGAAAGAGTCAAAATCGCTGGCTTATTTGTATTGAACTCTTGGCTGTTCCTTTCTTGCCGTCATATATATATCAATGACTTTTTGTAGGGCTTGTGTATCCGAATCTGTAGGGGCATCTATAACTGGGTCCTTGGATGTCGGTAGATTTGGTTGACAAACACGAGGTATGTTTCTTTCTACCCCCAGAATTTTATCTTGCATAGTTTTCTCATATGCACGCAAGGATAAAAGGAGATGAGGGGAGGTTTGGTCAGTGTTTGTATTTGTTTTGTAGTCATCTATCTGTATGGGGTGTGAATGTAGATAGGCCCCATATTTAAGGGATGGACGGATTGGAGTGGCGATAAGGTACGTAGGGCAGTATGAGCAATAATGATGGCAATGCGACAATCTGAAACGCCCTTTATATATATATTGGGGTGAGGTGAGAAGACTGAGGAGGTGTCTTTTCTTTAATTGAAACCACACTTTGTAATTGAATTGACCCCATTGTTCTGCCCTCCCACATGTACATGTGTTGCATCTTTTGTCCTTTTAACATGTTTATTGTCTGGACTCTTATTTTGTTTTTGATAAGATTGTATGATGAGGTCAGTCTCTATTTCCTCTTGTCTTTCTACAGCTTCTGTATTTGTATAAAGAGAGAGAGAGTTGAATGTTGAATAGAAGGTAGCATAGGTGAAAGTGAAAGCCCAGAAGAAGGGTTGGCTGGATATTGCAATGTGTTAGTTTGTGTTGGACAGGAAAAAGATAGTGAAGTGATTGTTTAGTGTTCAAACAATGTATTGTTGGTTTTAACAGTGAAATAGGAAGGATGATACATCTTCATTCTTTTAGCAAATGCTGCAGTGCAATGCAACTTTCACAGTTTTCATTGCAATTGCTTGTTACTAAGATGTTGGAATTTGTTTTTTTGTTTTTTTATCAGCGAGACTGACACAATGATGGGAGGCTCGAACTTGAGATCTCAAAGAGATCGAGCGCCTGAAACTGCTTGCCAATGTTGGTGGATGTTAATTTGTTATTTGTTTTGTTTATGTCTCGTAGCATTGCATTGAAGTTTTTTTCTTTGAAGGCATTGAAGTTGTTCATGTATAACAATAGCTTTTCAACTAAACTTTTATTCAAATATTGGCCCATAGTACTTCACTTTTCTGTTACTCTTATTTATGGATGGCCCAAACCCTAACCCATTAAAATTCATAACCATAGCTTTACTTGAGAGAGGTTAGATGATACAACCCCAAACATAATAATTTTTCAAAATGAGCCTAGCAAGCTTGTCAACACCGAGGTCGAAACTGAAACTTTAAGGAACCAAGACACCAAGTGAAATCAACTACTTGCTCTATTGAGTGCTCGTTATGGGCATGTGTTGTAACAAATCGAATTAACCGCTTGACCCGTAAGTGTTGCAGCATTGGTGTTTAAGATTTCCTTAATGCAATGGACTTGAAGGTGGTGAAAACCTTTTATCTTTTTTTCTATATTTTTGTTTGGTGTTGTGGTTTATTATGGTCTCCTTTTCCCCTATTGGTACTCCAAAATAGCAAGAAAAGATGCAGAGGAACTGAAAGTAGGGATGCACATTTTCTCCTTTGACAAGCTATGGCAAGGGTTAATTCTGAAGTTCTTAGTTCCTACAACACTTATTTCTTCATCTATGCCAAAAGCACCAATTACAATACCACATTACATGCAACAACTTGTGCAGATAAATACAAGGTTGATTTAGATTTGCACGTGGGCGGGACACTTAACATTCATGCTCTCATGAACAAATGTCTAGTGGACCGCCACGTTGTAATTGTATGCTCAAGTTTGTTTGTTTGATGCTTTGCGATCGTTACCACCAACCACAACATGTATGACTCGTTGATGGCATTCGACCCGTTTGGCGAATGTATTCTGCTTGTGCTGCTGTTCTCTCTGCATCCCGGTTCTTTCTAGCTTCGGCTGCAGCCCTCTTCTCTTCTGATCTTTGTCTTGCCATCGCCATCTTCTTCACCATCTTTGCTCGCGCCTTAGCTCTCATCTCTTCAACTTGAGCCTGCATAATGCACATTCATGTCATACCAAACTCTTGCTACTTGGGACGCAATTAAATGTTAAAAACTATCTCATGCTCATGTATAACCAACTAGAAAGCAGCTCAGGTCATTCCTCAAATACCTCCATTTTCCGCATCTCTGCTTCTAATTTTGCCTTCTGCTGACTTTCCCATGCTTGGATCTTAATTTCATCGCGTTTAAATCTGGAAAGTAGTATATTCTAGTCAAATTGATGAATATTTACAGGATAATGTTTTGTCAGGTGTTCAGTTCAAAGAGTTTATAGATCACAGAAGAAACACCTTGCTGTATGTTTTGATTTTTCAGCTTCCTCCCATGCAGCTGCACGTTTTTCCATTTCAATCCGCTCGAACTCCTCTGCAGCAGTGGCTTCGGCTGAGGCTCTGTTCTTTTCCTCCTCGGCTTTGCTTGCCCATGCCGCAATGTTCATCTTACCGAGCTGGACACCAAGGGCTACAATCTCTTTCCTCGTCTTGAGCTTCATTTCTTCTTCTGATAATTCCCTTTTGGTGCTTTCTATATGCTGTTGTGATTCATCATCAGTCATATGGTCAACAGGTGTGGAAGCTGGCGCTCCTCTTCGTGGAGTAGATGGTATCGATGAAGTCGGGCTGCGGAGGGGGGTTGTGGCCCCTACAGGAGTAGCAGTTCTTGAAGGCTCTAGACTTGTGCCGGGAGTCATTTCCGTTCCCATGTCTCTCATACAGACAGATCTTATGGCAGGGATGCCTGCACCAACCTAAAGAGATCAATACATCATGTGTAAAAAGAAACAAATACGGAGATAATGTTAGCTGGTCTATGCATATTAACGGCACCAAAAAGACTCATCAAAGAGATGCAACAGCTTGAAATATATCGTTAGATGTGAAAAATATGTTGTGTTAAAGAAAGCAATGTACATGATAGATACATCCAACAACGAGAAACAAAACGAAACCGACAGAATTTAGCTTCATTGATGCAACACGTTCAACACCATTAAGGAAACTTCAGGAGTCACCTGGCATTATAGACAGACAAAATAAACAACCTTGTCTGAAGGTTGAGGGTTCGAAACCTTCTGCAGCTAAGGTTTGATCCCAAAAGTCAACCTGTATGTACATGGATTATATCAATGACAAGTGTTGTCATATTTCCCCCCTGAATGTTTTGTCCCCATATTTCATATGTGCAAATTTTCAAAATTCTGATATCTAGAGTGCTGCACTAAACCTACCCTGAACAGTGATTTATAATCCTCGTCATAGTTCATCTGGAGGAAAACGACTCTAGATAAATAAACTTTCTTGCCATCTACCCACAAACATCACTATTCAATACTAGGCATAATGAACTTAATTACCATATGTAAATAACTTGAAATTCGCTGCAGAAACATTTTCAAACATGACAAACAATAAGTGCAGAAATATTGCATCTTAGACAGCATACTCCAACTTCTAAGAAACATTGGTTCTACCACAGGTGCCAAAAAATAAATGTAACCCGACCAATATTCTGACAAACAAAAATAGAATCGCACAAAAAAAATTACCTGTCCTATCTTCTTCTGAACTTTTTGTGCAAGATATATCCCTTTGATCCACTTCCTTCAAATCCTTACTTTGAGGACATAAATCGTGCTGGGACCCAGAGGGTACAAAAGAGAACTTGTCGAGCCCTGCTTGGGGCGTAGGTTGGAAGAAATCAGCTCGTCGATTGTCTGCCACCCTGGTTACTGATAACTTATGTTCCAAATTGGCACACTCCGGAGCAACTCTCCCCATATTCGCTGCTGCCATCCGACCTGCATTGTTATGCAAACTAGTCTTCTTCGAGTAATTGGCTTGTACGTTTTGCCTATTCATTATCCATTTCTCCGCGTCGTTCCACTTGGATGGCATAGGTCGAGAGTGTGACCGTGTCATGGCACTGTGTACCGATCTCTCCCCTTTATGAAACTCAAAGCTGGACGAACTTGCATTACTGTCATAATCAAGATTCTCATCTTCCAGCATTCTCATCGGGTGAATTGCACTCAAATTCCCACCATCTATCCTCGACATTTGCTGTGTTCTAAGACAACCCGCGTCATTGTTTTCCCTCACAAGCGACTCCTTCGGCAGACTACTACCAGACTTATCCCCTTGGCTATCAATACCATCCAGCACTGCATCACCAGATGGAAGTGGAACTTCCAAGCTGGGACCTGAAACTGAGATGGGTATGTCCAAAACAGAACACTATTATGATACAGATAAAATATTCTAAATGAACACAAAACAGTGAAGGCAAAAAATCCATTACCAGTTTACCACTGGTGTCAAGAAGCTACTTAGTAATTTCATTTTCAGAAGAAGGTTTCATTTTCATAATAAATAAATATCTAAATAAATAAATAAGGGCTTGTTTGGTAAGGGAGTATACATACCTTCCTCATCAAAATCTCCACTATTGGATGCTAATAAGCTGTTCACAAACTCAGAATCTGCAAGCTTTGAAGGAGATGTTCTTGAAGAGTTACTGTTTGATCCATCTTTCTTTCTATGATGGTGGGGCCCCATTAGCTTCATCCTAAGTTTACTTGGAGAAATGATACCACTCTGTAACATACAGAGACACAGAAAATGAACACCAAGTTACAAACCAAAACCAAACCCTTCCTCAAAACTTGTCAATATTTACAGCAAAACAAACCCTATAGCTTCTGAAACCATCTGATTGGTTTAAATTACCAGTCAGACACCAAAATGGGTATTTGAGTTGAAGAAAGAAAGAAAAAATCTAAAAGATCCCTTGCAGTTACAGACCATGAAGAATGCTCATAAACTGCAACAAAAATACTAAATTTATTTCAACATTGAAGAACAATAAATTCAAGCAACACTTCTCTTTATTTGGCAAGCCCAAAACCAGGTGCTGCCAAAAAATAAAAAGACCACCTTTATGTTAACATTCAATCATTTCTCCACCAACCCAATTCATTTCACAAATCAAACTCAAAAACCCATAAATCCATTTCAGCAAATACGAATCACGATATTAGAAGCTTGATTCAAGCTCTGTGATTTGTCTACAATAAATTACATACCTGAACATTGTGTATCCTCTCGTACTTCATTGGATCAATCTGTCTCTAAAAATTAGAAAATGCAGCAGCAAATGGACAGAGAAGAAGAAGAGCTAAATTTGCTTCTTCAGCAGCTACTCAGTCTCAAACTGTTGTTTGTTATGTGTTTTGTAGGTGACTCGACTCGGGAAGAAGCCACCGCAACATGGGCGAGAGTATGGAGAAGACCCTCGACTCGGCCAAAGAGGACACTGATGACAAACTCGGCAGCTTCCGGGTCGGTGTGGAACCCAAACCTGGCGACATAGAGCGCGCGAAGAATAGATTGGTGGCAGTGACGGTGGTGAGAGGCAAGAGAGAGTGGTGGAGGAGAGGGTTTGGGGATCTGGTTCTGCTGGGAAATGTTAGAGAAATGGTGTATGTAGGCCTTGTTTGGCAAAACATAGATTTTGCTGGAAGCTATGTCTTACAAAAATCAATTATGTTTGGTAAATTAATGACTTGAAGTAGCTGTAAGTAGTGTTTAATAAAGTTATATGTTTGGCAAAAAAACTGAAAATAGGTATAAAATATGAAATTGACTAAATTGCCCTTCAAATATGGAATTAACATGGAAGTATATTTTGGGCTGATTTACATTATAAATGCCAATTAAGTGTGGGTTGATTTGGTTGGGCCACATAAAGCCCAATGTTAAGTTGATTAATTATTA
>JAYMTH010001662.1:0-14295 GCA_036897465.1 Pelargonium australe | reverse complement strand
TTCTTCATATAATTTTTAATTGTTATATGATGAGCTGTCATTATATGGTGTATTGATGGTGTAAAACTCTAGTACACCGACAGTGCATCAAATATAAATCCTTTTAAAAATAGCATGAGTTGAATTATAATAGTTGGACGATTAGTTGTAAAATGAATTTATAATTGGGCCTGTAAATATTTTTTTGGCCCAGACCCAAAATAACAATAGGTCAATTGAAAAGCCACTCCCATTCGCTGACAAATAGTTGGAAAAAAGAGAGTAGTGATTGGCTAATAAGTAATCACTCCCTTGTCTAATCTTGTGTAACACTCCCCAACAACTAGGGTTTTAACGATCAAAACCCTAAAAATAAATAAACACAATCTCTTTCTTCCTCACAAATTCCAACTGGTAAGTGTAGATCTTATCACCGTTCTATTTTTATTTATTTTATATACTGTATACATCCTTCTAAAAATACAATTTTTGATGTCGTCTGAGATTATTAACTGTTGTTTCTTTTTGCAATTTCTTTGATCAGTACAATTTGAGTTATTTTTATTCAATTTTAAATATATGAACTCAGTAATCATGATCATCATGCAGAATCAGACATTAATTTGATTTTATTTGTTTTTTGTAATTCTCTATATTATGTTTGTTCATTCCAGCTATGGCTGCACAAATGTTTATGGTTCCTCAAACAATGGGTACTGTTCTGTGTTGCAAATGTGGCATTGCAATGCACCCAAATCCAGCCAACATGTGTGTGACTTGTTTGAGGTCTGAAGTGGATATCACTGAAGGTTTACAGAAGCATGTTGTTGTCATGTACTGCCCCAATTGTGATAGCTACTTGCAGAAAAAGACTTGTATTAAAGCCCAACTAGAATCAAAGGAGTTGTTGGCATATTGTCTGAGTTGGGTCAGATTTCGAACTGAAAGATATGTTAGGATAGTGAACGGGTCAGATTTCGAACTGAAAGATATGTTAGGATAGTGAACGCAGAATTCGTTTGGACTGAGCCTCATTCCAAGAGACTCAAGGTTAAGATGACAGTTCAGAAACAGGTCATCAATGGAGCAATTCTTGAACAGTCTTATGTTATTAATTATGTTGTGCAAGATCACTTGTGTGAAGCCTGTGCGCGGGTTCATGCCAACCCTGACCAGTGGGTGTCAGTTGTGCAGCTCAGGCAGCGTGTGTCTCACAGAAGGACTTTCTTTTATCTTGAGCAAATGATCTTGAAGCATGATGCTGCTTCTTACGCAATTAAAATCAAGCAGATGGATTGGGGTATTGATTTTTTCTTTGCCAAGAGGAGCCTTGCTATGGCATTTATGGATTTTATCAGTAAAGTAGCTCCTGTTAGTACTCGACATGACAAACAGCTTGTTTCACATGATACTAAGAGCAATTACTACAGTTATAGGTATACATTCTCTGTTGAAATATGCCCTATTTGTCGCGAGGATTTGGTCTGTCTGCCTCCTAATTGTAATCTTGGTCCTTTTGTGATATGCACTAAAGTGACAGACGTGATAGCTTTACTGGATCCATTCACTCTTAAGCAGAGTTTTTTTGGATAGTGACCAGTTTTGTAGAACACCCTTTGAGTCTCTGCTCACTAGCAGGCAACTTGTGAAGTACTATGTCTTTCAGGTGAATGTATTTGAGGGTCCTGCTTCCAAGTATATGTTGGCAGATGTTGAGGTAGCTCGTGAATCGGATGTGGAGACAAAGTTTTGGGTAAGAACACATTTAGGCCATATTTTGAAGGCTAATGATCATGCTCTTGGTTATGACCTCTATGGGGCAAACACTAACAATGCTGAACTGGACAAGTATACAAGTAAAGGCCTTGTCCTTCCCAAGGCAATTTTGATTAAGAAGTGCTACAAAAGGGAAGGCACGAACAAGTGTGGGAAACCTCGTCCTTGGAAGCTCAAGTCCCTTGGCATGGAAGTTGACGAGTCTATGGATAGAGGCAATTACCATGAGAGGATGAATTCAGAATATGAAGAGTTCTTGAGAGATTTGGAAGAGAACCCTGAATTAAGGTTCAACATATCACTATATCGCAATAGAGAATACAAGCCATCAGAGCCGGCACCTATGTCTGACGGGGTTAATGAACTGGACGAGTTGTTTGACGATCTTGTATTAAATGATCAGGAAGATGGTGAAGATATTTAGAGGGAGTGACTGTAAGTTGTATACTTCTTTTGCTTTATCATCTGAGTTTCAACAGAACAGAGCTAGTATTTGTGTTTCTGCTTTGCCTGAACTTTTAGGGAGATTTTTTAGGTGATTCACTCTTGTAGTCATGTGCATTCCTTTAGTTTCAAAATAATGAAATAGTTCATACTTTTATTTATCAAATTATCATTATGTGGTCACGAATGCTTTATTTTCACCAACTACCATTGAGTACTGACCTTACTTTGTCTACTTCTTTGAATGGAACTATTGACAAACTCTTTCTTCTGTCAGTCTATATTTCATATATAGTACATAAGCAATTGTAAGGGTTTTTTTTTCTTCTTAAGTTCAGTTTCGTAATTGCAAGGATTTATTCCTTGATCTTTCAAGCAGTAATTGCAATTATGATATAATATATTTCAACAACTCTATTAATTCATAATCTTAAAGACCTCTGATATGGCTTCTGTCATCCCAAGAAAGATGAACAATAAAAAAAATGTTATGATCACTCTATTTGTTCTTTTTTATTTGAAGACTTCAATTTTGCACCATTATGCAGGCAGTGGGTATGTAGACTTGGTCTCTCCTATGAATTTTTAGAGATATGGTATAATCAATTTTGCAACTGTGTAAATTCAATATCCCCATTACAGAGCAAAACTAGTTCTTCTCTCTGTCTGCCTCCATCTTCTTCCTTCAGTTCAGTTAGTTTCATACATCATTTCTTGCTTGAGCTAAATACAAAATGTGGATGTGAACTGAACCAATGATAACTTCCTTGATGTTGAATTTGTTATTTGAATCCTAATATAGCTCAAGTAAGAATAAAAATTGATACACATATCCTGGGAATACATATGTGTGTGTGTGTGTGACCTGAGGAAGTTTAAAATATATTTATCAAAATGAATAAAAAAGAGAGGCTAAAACTGCCTTATTTGAAGTATATTCGAAATCCTCAAATCCAAACACAGGTTATGAGTATTAAAGGGCATGACCTGTTATTGCCAAACTAGAAAGGGATCTCCTGTGAGGAATGATCATTTTTCTTGGAGTGAAGCCAAGAATATTTGCAGAAACTGGGGCAGGAAAAGCAGTTGTTAGAGGAAAAGTCGAGAATCTAAACTGTTACTTCCTCCTCATTTTTGCTCAGAATCTGAAATCATCCACTTCCAAGTAATCTCCTGCTTCAGGTTAACTCACTTTTCTTCATCTTTATATGTTGCACTTTGTTACACTTCGAAGTGATTTTCCTTCCAAAATTCTGGTTTTCTTTTGCAGCGAACTTTTATCAAGGTCATTTATAATGGGAGGTTTGATGGCTGTGCATTCTGATTGTTGTGAACATCATATAATTTGCACTCACTGGTATGATATTACAGAGTATACTTTGTATTAACTATATTTTCATGAGGTTCTATTTCTGTTTGGTTACCAAGTGAATGTAAATAGATTACAAACCTGATTTTCAAATTTTATTGGTCATTTGAAGATGATGAGAAATTCAAGTTGGGCAGATTGTTAACTTTTTATGATGTGTACCGGAATTAATTAATGCCTGCACAAATGATTTCACTTGAATTACACGTATTACAGAATTGGTTTGCGAACTGTGTTGTTTTCTAGTATAATTTCAGAAGTATGATAATGTCTAGCAAACGAAGTATTAGGTTCTGTTTCGCTAGTCATGGATATGCATCTTGATATGTTTATTAATCTGTTCATAAGATGAGGAAGGAATAGTAACATGGTTGGATGTTCCTTTTTTTTTTTTAAATTAAAAAATATACAGAAGTAATTGAAAATTTATTGTGTCTCCAGCGGAAAAGCCATTCTGGCCCCAAATATTGATTTGCATATTGCACATTGTTCTCGGAAGCTGGAAAAATGTAAAGTTTGTAAGGAGATGGTTCCAAAGAAGCATGCCAAGGAACACTTCTTAACTACTCATGCTCCGGTCTCTCTCTCTCTCTCTCTCTCTCTCTCTCTCTCTCTCTCTCTCTCTCTGTGTATAAATGATTTTGACACATTTCTATATCACTGCAACATTTACTAATTTAGCAAAGACTTGCTGTCAGAATATAGCACCAAGTACAAACGTGGTCTTTACATGTATATAATGGATTATAGATTTATGATATACGTTGTTTTTTTGGTTTTGTTAACTTGTTATGTCCATGTCCAAGCAGGTAACTTGCAACCTATGCGATAAGACAGTAGAGCGTGATAATCTAGCTCTCCATAAAGTTGAAAACTGTCCGCGAAGGATTCTTACATGTAAATACTGTTGCTATCCACTTCCTGCTCTGGAACTTCTCAACCATCAGGTAGTATGCATTCATCAAATATGTCAAATACTCCCTTTTAGACTCATAAGATTGGTATTTTATCATATTGGTGCCCTATAATTGTAGGAAGTTTGCGGAAGCCGGACTGAACACTGTCACTTGTGTGGTAGGCCTGTCAGACTGGACGACAAAACCAACCATTTAAGTATTTGCCATGACACTTCGAATAATTTTACAGCAACATACAGGTATAGAAGCTATTTTTCATTTATGGTTTGTTATTTTGTATTTTTAGTTTTGAACAATTGATATAATTATGCATATGAATTATGTAGTTCTAATGGGGTTTGTGTTAGTGTAGCTATAAAGCATTATTTAAAATTTGAATTCTTTGTTCTGGATTTTTCTTAACATGTTGAACATTTCAAACGACATTCTGTGGTATAGGGGTTCTGCGTCAGCTGAAAGAGAGCAAGGTGCCCAAAGAAGATGGCAGGCTCATGTACCAAAGAGGCGGGTGCTATTCAAATTTACTGTGGCTGGTGTTGTTATTCTACTTGGATCAATTTACTTTCAGAAAAGGGCTCTTAATAGACAACCCAAGTAATTGGCTTGGGAGAATTTGAGGTATTTTTTTTTCTTCCTCAATGTAATATCTTTATGTGAAAATGGCCTTTTCTCTTTTTCTGTACATATACTTTGTTTCTTGATGTTGATTTTGATTTTGATTTTGATTTTGTATTGGTATCGCCAAAATTATCATGTATTCATTTGTGAGCTAGACAACAAAACATGTTGACTAATTATACTTGACAAAGAGAACAGTTAAAGCAATCGATAAATTAAATAACATTTTCATTTGGTTTCCAACAATTTAGCCTTCATGTCAGATCCTAACTATTCATCGTCGACTGTATTACTCAACCACTGATCTTGTGGACATGTTAATCAAGATTATATGCATATATAAACCAATTTTGCTGGCCTAGGAGGGGGCAAAGTCAACTACTTTGGTTTGT
Source organism: Pelargonium australe (assembly GCA_036897465.1). Classification (NCBI taxonomy): domain Eukaryota; kingdom Viridiplantae; phylum Streptophyta; class Magnoliopsida; order Geraniales; family Geraniaceae; genus Pelargonium; species Pelargonium australe. Next base: position 8,800 of record JAYMTH010001662.1, on the reverse strand, counting down.
ATATTGCAAATGTATGACTAGAGGATTTTTTTTCTTTGGTCTTGGATTTGTTTATTCCTTATTTTGTTGAAACAAACTGTTGTGCCGGCCGAACTTGGTTTTATACATGTATTTTTAGGGATGCTGTTCTTATTCGCTGAAAGCTTTTCCAGGATGCACACAATTCTTGTAGTTCAAGCATAAGCATCTAGAATTTGACTAATACTAGAAACCATTTATATATATTGTCTATAGAATACACCATTGTCATGCAAGTAGCATTGCTTCTGTTACACCTCACTTGTCTCTCTATCTCTCCACTGACATGGCCACCTTATCAACTGTGTATCTTTTCTTCTCCTATCTTTTGCTTTTTCCCTTTGTTGCTTCAATTTACTTCCAGAAAACACGCTTTGATCGGGATGATCCTGACATGGTCTATCAGGGAGATGCAGTGCCTAGTGTAGGAGCCATTGAATTCAACCTGGTGAATTATGTAAGCCGAGTTGGCTGGGCCACCTATGCTAACAAGGTGAGGCTCTGGGACTCTGACTCTGGGAAGCTCTCTGACTTTTCTACCCATTTCTCCTTCACAATTGACACCCGGGGCGCTACCTCTTATGGCCATGGGATTGCTTTCTTTCTTGGTCCTGTTGGATTCCAAATCCCGCCTAATTCAGCTGGTGGGTTTCTTGGCCTCTTTAACACTACAACTAGTTACTTGGCTAAAAACCAAATTGTTCTGGTTGAGTTTGACTCTTTCTCGAATGAGGAATGGGATCCTCCATATGGACATGTTGGAATCAACAACAACTCAATTGCTTCAGCTGTTTCCGTCCCTTGGAATGCTAGCTTGCACAGTGGAGATACTGCTAATGCTTGGATTACTTACAATGCTACTACCAAGAATTTGAGTGGGTCCTGGAGCTATGATCGTACCTCTAATGCTAAAGAAAACTCTAGCCTTTCTTACCAAATTGATCTCATGAAGGTGTTACCTGAGTGGGTCATGGTTGGTTTTTCAGCTGCCACAGGTTCGAATGTAGAGAGGAATACACTTGGATCATGGGAGTTCAGTTCAAGCTTGGAAGTAAAGGAGACAAATGGGTTGAGCGCAAAAGATACAAGGCTAACTGTAGGCCTATCAGTTTCAGGAGGGGTAATTCTGATTGGTGTAGCAATTCTAGTGTTTGCCATCTTGTGGAGGCGGATTCGGATGAGAAGGGAAGCTTCAGATAGAATGAACTTAATTTCCATCAATGAGGATCTTGAAAGACGAGTAGGGCCAAAAAGGTTTCTCCATAAAGATCTTGCTTTGGCTACCAACAATTTCTCGGATCAGAGGAAGTTGGGTGAAGGAGGATTTGGGGCTGTTTACAAGGGTTATTTGTCTGATGTGGATTTGGCAGTTGCTGTGAAGAAAATCTCGAAGGGGTCCAGACAAGGGAGAAAGGAATATATAACTGAGGTGAAGACCATTAGCCGGTTAAGACACCGGAATCTGGTGCAGCTCATAGGATGGTGCCACGAGCGAGGTGAGTTCCTACTTGTTTATGAGTTCATGCCAAATGGTAGCCTTGATGCTCACCTCTTTGGAAAGAAAAGTCATCTTTCATGGGCTGTAAGGTACCGGATAGCTATTGGGTTGGCTTCTGGGTTGCTTTATCTTCACGAAGAATGGGAGCAATGTGTGGTGCACCGGGATATTAAATCAAGCAACATCATGCTCGACTCTGCCTTTAATGTCAAACTTGGTGATTTTGGATTGGCTAGGCTCATGGATCACGAGTTAGGTCCCCAGACGACTGGATTGGCTGGAACTTTGGGATACTTGGCTCCAGAATACATAAGTACTGGCAGGGCAAGTAAAGAAGCAGATGTATTTAGCTTCGGAATTGTTGCCTTGGAAATTGCTACGGGAAGAAAGTCATCGGATCCAATACAAGGCAATTCTGAAGTGGGTTTAGCAGAATGGGCTTGGGATCTCTATGGAAGGGGAAAGCTTATTTCGGGTATTGATGAGAAGCTACTCTTAGATTTTGATGAGAGACAAATCGAGTGCTTGATGATAGTTGGACTGTGGTGTGCTCACCCTGATCATACTTCCAGACCATCAATAAGGCAAGCAATTCAAGTTCTTAATTTTGAAGCACAACTACCAGAGCTTCCCAGTAAAATGCCAGTTCCTGTGTTTCATATTCCCTCACTATCACTCAGTTCAGGAGAACCTTTTGAAACTAATTCAAGCATCGAAGTGGGTCGTTAAACAAGTACGCCATCTGAGATTTTAGTATGTAACATCATGTATCTTTTCTTTTGCAACCTATATCTTAGTTGGACACATGAATAATCAAATAAAATAGTTAACAGTTTGTTCATGTACTTGTAATACTTTCTATTCCTCGTTCTATAGTTTGAAACAGTGAAAAATTATTCCGGTCTCTGAGTTTATGTTCATCCCAGGCTCTTGATCCATGCTTTGAAAATAAAAATTATTGAAAACTTACTAGTCAAATATGCATTAAATACCATTCAACTGTTGTCTTGCATAGCTAGTTTACGAAGAGAAAAGAAATGATCTTAGTTTAGAATGTGAAAAAGGCTTGAAAACGATATGCTTTACATTAGTTTTCATGTATATGATTCTTTATTAGTTTTGGTTAGAAAAACATAATGTTAATTTACTCTCTTTTTTCTTGGCTATATATGTCGGTCGTACGATGAAATGTTATCTTTTTAGTTTCTCTTTCTGTTTCCTCTATATGATGAAATCTGTTTTGGACATGATAGGGAAAAATCAAAACAAGAATCCAAGATATGTGACATTGTTGGTATGACTGAGTCACAATGAGAAGAAGCTTGCTTGAGGTAATTTATTACTTCTGTTTATCTATTTTTTACTTTTCTCTTTTCAGTAAATGAGTATAGTTAACATTAGTTATGTTCTAGAGTTTTGACTAATTCAGAATCAGATACAAGCAAAGACACATGCAGAATAGAAAACAACTAAAAACACATTCAGATAAGATTATAGATTATAGAACAATTGTTTCTTCTTAAAGATACCTAATATGCTTACAATCATGTGTCTTTCGAGACCTAGAAAATGAAAGTTGACACTTGTTTAGTGACTCACTTCAGTGGTTGCATAAGTGATAAAAGGTTCACCAAACTTGATTGATGAGGTTGGGACATGATAGATAGGAACTGGCATCTTTGCTGGAAGATTTGGCCTTGCTGTTTCAAAATTAAGTAGTTGAAGTGCTTGCCTTATTGATGGCCTGGAAGTGTGATCAGGATTAGCACACCATAGACCAGCAATCATCAAGCACTCTATCTGATCCTCATCAAAATCCGAACTCATTCTCTCGTCAGCAGCTACAACAAGCTTTCCTCTTCCATAAAGATCCCACACCCATTCCACCAAACCCATTTCAGGCTCTTCTTCTATTGGATCAACCGACTTTCTTCCGGTAGCAATTTCTAAGGCAACTACCCCAAAGCTAAAAACATCTGATTCCTTACTAGCCCTGCCCGTGTTTATGTACTCGGGAGCCATGTATCCCAAAGTTCCAGCCAACCCGGTAGTCTGAGGACCTAACTCGTGATCCATAAGTCGAGCCAATCCAAAATCGCCAAGCTTGACACTAAAGCTAGAGTCTAGCATTATGTTGCTTGACTTGATATCCCTGTGCACCACACATTGCTCCCATTCTTCGTGAAGATAAAGCAATGCTGATGCCAACCCAAGAGCTATCCTGTACCTTACAGCCCAAGCAAGTGGAGTTTTCTTGCCGAAAAGATGAGAATCCAGGCTACCATTAGGCATAAACTCGTAGACTAACAAGAACTCACCTCCGTCATGGCACCAACCTATGAGCTGCACCAGATTCCGGTGCCTCAACTGGCTAATAATCTTAACCTCTGTGACGTACTCCTTTTTCCCTTGTCGAGAACCTCTCGAGATTTTCTTGACAGCAACAGCGATGTCTATGTCAATAAGGTATCCCTTGTAAACAGCACCAAACCCTCCTTCCCCCAACTTCCTCTCAGCAGAGAAGTTGTGCGTAGCCGAAACAAGATCTGTGTAGGAAAACCTTTTTGGCCCTGCTCCTCTTTCTAGGTCATCATTCATTGATGTTAAGTTAATTGCCCTGGCCGTCTCTTTGTTCTTCCATCTTCTCCTGATCACAACCCAAACTGCTACCGTCACTCCAGCTGCTACAACAGCCACAGAAACTGATAGAATCACCACCAGCCTTACCTGTTCTCCTTTCTCTCCATTTGTTTCTTTAGCTTCTAAACTTGACCAAAACTCCCAAGATCTCAGTCTATGGCTTTCCACATAATGACTAGTAGCAGCAGAGAACCCAATTGTGACCCACTCGGGAAGAACCTCCCTGAGATCTATCTGGTAGGCAAGACTCGAATTTTCTCGAGGATTCGAGTGATTCGAATAGGTCCAAGACACACTCAGATTCTTGGTAGTGCCATTGTAAGAAATGATCGCATCAGCAGTGTCACCAGTGTGGCTGCTAGCATTCCAAGGCGTGTACACAGCTGAACTAATCGAGTTCTTGTTTATCCCCACATGCTGACCCGGAGGATCCCAACCATTTGAGAAAGTGTCAAACTCAACCAGGACAATCTGGTTTTGAGTGGAAAAGCTGGTTGTTGTGTTGAACAGACCCAGAAAGCCACCACCTGAATTGGGTGGGATTTGGTATCCAACAGGAGCAAGAAAGAAAGCAAGACCAGCTGCGTATATGGGTCGACCAAAAGTGTCGATCACAAAGGAGAATCTGGTTTTGAAGTGAGTGAGCTTGTTGGTATCAGAGTCCCAGATCCTCACCTTCTCAGCGTAGGTGGCTCGACCAACTTGAAATAAAAAGTCTACACCATTAAACTCAATGTCTCCCACCAAAGTTTTTGCATCTCCTTCATAGATCATGTTGGTTGCATCAGGGTTAAATCGAGGTATTTGGAACGAAATGGAATTGGATAAGGGAAGGACGGAAAGGAAGATGAAAATGAGAGATGGAGCATACTGTAATTTGCCGAAAGATAAGGTCATGGAGACGAAAGAACGAAGCAACGAAGATTGGTTGGAGCAAATGAAAATGATGCTCGGTAAAGAGTTCATTGGAGACTCGAGGGTTATATAACGGATTGACCATTAGCCAAGTTTCTAGTTTGATGCTGAGCTCACAGCTCTACCATCATTTCTTTGTCTTTGCATTGGAGAAGCTTCAGTGGAAGGAACCAAATGGCGAAAAAAACTGCACCATTGGGAGACTTTCTCACACCCGTGAGAAGACTTAGTCCATTGGTCCCAATTCTCCCACTAGAATTTTTGTTTGTTTTCCCATTTTTGTACGGTTGATGGGTACATATTCTGTAGAGAAATCTGTCACGGACAGAGAGAACCGGATCCGCGCGGCGCCCCAAACCTCCCGTTTACGAGAAGAGGGGCCAACCTTTTCCATGGACGTCAAGCAATATAAGCACATATTCGAGCAAATGAGGTTATACATGCACAAGTAGTTCACTGATCAGCATCTGTCTCGCAAGTATAGGAGTATGCCGCATGACGAAGACCACCCTTAAGGCGCCTGGGGGAGACCCATTCTTTCGGGACGTGACAAATCGCTTACTTCTTCATCTTAATTATCATTACTTAAGACTATATATACTTGATATTTTTTTTAGCTAATACTATACTTGATATTTTATCATTTGACCATTAGCTTAGTTTCTAGTTTGATGCTTTATTTTCAGCTCTGCCATCATTTCTGTTTTTGGAGAAGCTTGAGTGGATGGAACAAAATGTTGAAAAAAAACTGTACTATTTGGAGATTCTCGCAGCCCCACCCCTTGGAAGACTTTGGTGAATTGTGATGTTGCCATTCTTGTGGCTACCATTGATTTCATTGGTCTCATATCTTTGTACGGATATTGGAAAAATGTTTACTTTGACCTTGTTACTTGGTATGTACTCTCCACTCATTAGTTTCTTGAATAGGGTGTAGTTTATTTTTGACCGTATGATCAACAAAAGAAATGTAGAGAAAATCATGGAGGAACCTTGTTCAGTTAATTATGCCACAGTTTACTTCCTCCAAAGGGTAGGGAAACACCCCATATGGAGGTGTTTGACTACTTTATTAGTTGTTCAGTATAATGTTTAATGGCATTACATTTTTCGGAACATATTCTAAGCCAAGCTATTGAAGATATGTCATCTTATACATGGACGGATCTACAAGTTTTATTCTGTGGGGGCTAACTATAAAAATAATTTTTTCATCAAACTATTATGACAAGTTAAAAATCTTGTGGAGGAAGAAATATAAATTTGATCAAATAAAATATCAAAGTTTAATGGATAAATATAAGAATTTATTTGGATAATTTTTATGTGTGGGTCAGTTGTCTCCAAAACTTTTCAAGTGGATCCGTCCCTGATCTTATGAATGGACATCCGTATATGCTCTAGTAAATTTGTGAGCGCGTCCATCCGATGGAGGTGAAGTCTTATTGCCCTAGAATTTATGATTAGCTCTCTTTTGTTGATTATATTTGTTAGGAACAAAGTGGGCAAATGAGCTCATTTTAAAAGATCCCACAATTCAGATTTTAGATATGACATCTTCATAATTAAATATGCTATGATTTTTAGTTTATACCATGAAATTCTTTTAGCACTATCTTTTTTGGATTCTATGTAGCAACAAACCTTTCACATTAATACATAATCTCTACTAAAAAAATACAAATTATTTTTACTGGAATTGGTGGGTTGGGCCAGGCCCATGCGATAGTGCAACACATAGGCGACCCATGAGAGGCCCAGTAGCAAGCTACTTTGATGGGCCCTCACCCATAAAAAATAAATTTAATATCGTGTGAGCCTATGGCCCACATATCAGATATTAAACTGATAAGAACAGATACTACACTTGATCTTAGCCAAAAGGCCGAGAAAGGTATGCTTTGAAACTAATCTCAGCTCTCCTTTTATACCACATCGCGTCCTCAATGTATCTTCTGCTCCACCGATGTGGGACTCCAGTTGGAGAAGTAAACCGCTCAATGAGAGGCCCATAACATAAGTTGGGCTCACGAGAGTGAGTTAGGGGCCATTTTATTTTGATTCTATTACTTAAAACAATACAAATCCATATTTTCCCATTTCATTGCATTGATAATCAGTAATAGTGATTTGTTTGGCAATCGGTTTTTTAAAAATTCGGTTTCGGTTTGACCGGTTTTAACACCCTTCAAATTAAATTGGTACAATTTTAAAATTGAACAAATTTAACGGTTAACCGCCCAATCCCACCCCTAGTGAATAAAACATATGCTTGTCAAACAATTTGGAAGATTTTTCGGACCTCAAGAACCGTCTATCAATTAGGGTGTGACTTCCTCAAGTCATGTCCTTACTTATTTTGTCGAGCAGTCCTACATGAGTCGAGGTGGTCAAGGTAGTGTGATCAAGTGCTGAAGGTGTCGGTTGATGATCTTATGTTGAGGAGTAACGAAAACTAAGTCTGATCTTAACACCAGCTGAAATCCCATTATCAGATGAAGACTAAGTCTTTTAGCACACGTGTTAGTCTAACAATAGCTAAATTACTTACAAAATTTTATGTGTCATCAGTATCAACATGTCTCGTAATAAATACAACTATATAAACTAAAATCAACTCGAGCCCCAGCTCGTATGAATATCAAGTAAACTGTTGAGGAGATGGAATATTTACATCATCACCAACTGATCATGGACTTTGAAGAAAACAAAAACTATATTATCAAAGTGTTAGCTTACCTAATGAGCTTGCTGTGAACCATTGGGGACATGGTGTACAAAATTCTAAGGCTAAGAAACGATTGATAAAATAAGAACCTAAATAACAAACAATTAAGTATCCATATATATAATTTGGGTTTTGCTTGCAGAAATGAGTAAAAGAAAAAACATTAATTGGAGTGAGAATTGGAGTTAGGAAATTGCAAATGATTTGTGCAAGGTTTGCTACAAGTTGCAGCCCACCTATTCCACAGGCAATTGGACTTTCTCAAGCTTCATCTTCTTTGGGTGGTTCACCCACTGCCACTAACCACAATAATGGAAACCCAACATTAACTGGCCATCTTAAGTTTGTGTGACTCATTAGGAGATAGTTGAGTTTTCCCAATTCTCTCTTTGGTTTAGATAAAGGTGGACAACTGCCCGGTCCTGGGAACATACAGGGCCGTTTCAAACATATTCTACACACGAGACCATATAGGATAGTGGCGCAGTTGGCAACACAGACTACGTGAGTGAACAGAACGATTGCGTTCGATCCTCGGTCAACACACCCATGGGATGGGGAGAGGTGAAAATTTTAACAGTGAACAAATCTAGAATGAGTATTAATCTGTGTGTGATAAAACAACTTATAGGTATCAACCGCGAGTGTGCAGACCCTCTCAAGAACCCCATGGTATAAACTGAAAAAACAAATGTGGACCTTTTATGTATCAATAGAAAACGTTCAATAAAAAAAGTGGTGTTTTTAAAAGTAACGAATCACTTGTCTATAAATACACTGAAAGTGACAAATCGCAAAACTGATTAGGTATAGACTATAGTGGAAGTAATATCGAGTCTTGAGGAGAAACTGTTAACTTGGTGTGGCTTCCTGTTAAGTTGATAGTATCAAAATTGAAAAATAAAGAAACGGAAACACAAGTAAACATACATAACTTAAAAGTTAAATAGAAATTTGGAATTACAAAACGGAGCGGAGCGACCCGCCCGGATCCAAGTTAT
>JAYMTH010001661.1:0-14300 GCA_036897465.1 Pelargonium australe | reverse complement strand
AACTAATACTATAGTAACTACTTAATTTGCACAAAAAAAAAAAAAAAAAAAAAAAAACTTAAGGTTGATTATGTAATGACACTTTTAGCAAAAACTAAAACAAAATTTTCCAACAGGCTAGGGAGAGGGCTTGTCTAGTGCCCCCGACTTGTAGATTCTGGTAACTCCCGACCTTAACGAGTTTTTACTCATTGACAAAATCATCTGTTGGAGGTCAAGAATTTTGTTTTCTAGTTTATCTAAGTTAAGATTTCTTATGGTAATTGATAGGTTGGTAGGTTTTTTAAGCATTATGTAATTAATATTTTATTTCCGGAATTAATGAAGGTTGCTCGTTCAAGGTAAAAAAAAAACAAAAAACAAAAATTTCCAAATTTATCTACTATCTTAACACACTCTAGATTGATATAGAACACTTAATTATCTAATCATAAGAAGAAAAAAAAATATTAATAACAAACATAGTGATATGCATGAGATGTAAACTAAACATTATCCCAAAACAACATTTACTCTTTTACCCTTCGATCAAACCCTATCATATGATAACAAATCAACACACCAAGTACCAAATTGTAACATAAAAAATAGGTGAACCATCCCATAATATCGGAACTGCTTAATCCCAACTTCTTCCATATCTCCTATCTCCACAACCTAACAACATGTCCTTATCTTAGCCACTCTTCGTTTCAGCTCCACAACACTAAAAAAAAACCCAACAATGAACCCACCAAAAATGGTGGACAGAAGCTCCAAGAACACCAAGAAACAACCAAGCAACAACAACAATGGCAGATCTCTGAGCAGAAGCAGCAGCATGAGAGCAACACCACCACCATTTTTCATCAGCATCGGCATTTCCCAACCCAAGATCCGAATCCACGTCCCCAAGTTGCTGGCCAAGACCATGCAGAGAACAACAACAACAACAATCCACGAAGACCACGATCGAAACGGCGGCGCCGCCAGAAGGAACAAGAGTAGTACTCTTCCCAAGAAGGTGGCGTCGATCTTGTCCGGTTTGTTCGGGATCAAGAAGACGAAACAGGACGACAAGGCGCAGGTTGTACAAGTTCTTGAAGAGAACAAGTGGCTGGAGAGCACCGGGAGGGGCGGCGGGAGGTGTTTGTGCTGTGGAGCTACGATTGTCGGAGGGGACGACGCGTCGGAGGTGGCTCTGTGCAAGGATCATTCGCTGCTAAAAGAGGTTCTGGAAGACGAGTTCGATGAGATCATGAAGGGATACATTGCGGCGGCTGCGAGAAATGAGAGCTCGAGGAAGCTGGTTAGGGTTCCGTCGAGGGTCGGGTCCCGCCGGAGGATGAGGAGGACGAGGTCGATGAGGAAGAGAGACGAGCAGCGCGAGGAGGAAGAAGAAGAAGAAGAAGAAGAAGGAGATGGAGAAGATGAGAAAGAGGAAGGTAATGGTGTTGGAGAGAGTTTTGGAGAGAACAATGATGGTGGTGGTGATGGTGAGCTGTGGAAGAAGAAGATTATGATGGGAGGAAGGTGCAAGCCGGTGGATTTTTCAGAATCTATGGATTTTGGTTACTATCCAGGTGACAAGTATTGGGGGTATAGTTAAGAGACTTTTTTTTTTTTTTTTAAGGTTTTGTTTTCAGGGTTGTGACCAAATTTGACATTGCACGTTAATTAAGTACACACAACGTTATGTGTCAGCAGAAAGATGGTTTGATTGGTATCACAATTTTCATTCTCTTACTTAGACGGTGATGCACAAGTTATTATGATTTAATTAATTAGAAGATAACTTAAGTATACATAACAAGTACACACAATGTCACGTTTCAACCTAGGCTTGACTGTTATCATGCTTTTCAATCATCATTACTAAGATGTTGAAGTGTACAATTTGATTGATATCATTATTTTCAATTATCATTACTAAGATGTTGACCCACAAGTTATGATAACGTAGATAACTAGTCTAGTTAGGTGCACATTAAGTATATACACAACGTTAGATATCAACAAAAAGATGACTTGATTGAAACCGTAATATCTTTTCATCCTCATTAAGATGTTGACATACACGATATACACTAGTTATTTTAGACTTACATGCATCTTTGTTTCATACTCGATAAATAAAGTCGCATATTTGACTCAAATTTCCTTTTCTAAAATTTAAAACTTTCGGGTACGTAAATTTAGCTTTAATTGACCTAGCTAATCTAAATCCACGGCCCAAATTTGTGGATCAAGTTTAAAATGTTTGTTAGTTCGGATTCAAATAAACAGCCAGTACTTTTGTAATAACTTTCTTGGTATTATATGGTAAAAAAGTATAAAACTAATCCTGTTGTGCAACTCTGAAGCTGTAACCATAGAGAATCAATTGAAAACCAACCATCATGTGTTCTTTTATAATGATAATAATAACCAATACAATTAGAAACAATATTGTTAAAAAAATAGGAATCACAATCATAAAAATGAAAGTGAGTGTAGTTCACTTCACTAGAAGCAAATAAATATACAAGAGAGGTTTTGTGTCCTACCTTACCTTTGATATTGGGGGCTGTGAAGAGAAGAAGACTAAATTTTACCTAATCAGAGGATTATACCCAAAAAATACAGATGAAAAAATTGCTAAAACTTCAATTAATCTCGTCTCTGTATCGCTATCTGGTCAGCTGTGTGATTGCTCATTGTGGACGTTTGATGCTACTGCTCTACCGTTCAGTATCCCGTTATCCGCTGGTGGACTCGTTCCCCATTTCCCCTCCGATTCTGTAGGTTCTATCACTTTGACAGACCCGTCCGTCAACCCAACGGCTAATTGATTGGGATCCAAGGGATGCGTGGCAACAACAAGCGGGTGTGCAGCTTGGCCTCTGCAAGATAACAATTTAACCGTTATGCTATGAATTGAATTTTTGGAGGAATTGCTAGTTTGTTTTGATTCATGCATGACAGCTTTACTTACCCGCTTGAGACTGCCTGGGGAAGGTATGCTGATGGAGCAATACGGCATCTTAATTTCAAGGTATCGGCATCAAATACTCCAATGTTTCCATCGCAAAATGTAGCATAAATTAACTGACTGTTGCATGAGTACGCTGCATAAGATATTGGTGCAGACAGTGCGTCTTGTGGAACCCACTGCAATGAACAACATGGACAACTTTTATATGGTAATCAAATCCGATGACAAATTATAGCAAGCAAACCACAACGTGCATATCTATCTACCTGCCGAATACAATCCATCTTGGATGCATCGTATATAGCTATCTGAGTTTCATGAACTACCAGCATGCGGAGTTGGTCAGCATGAAACTGTACACGAGTATCACCAGCTGTCGCCTTCCCAGCTGACGTTTGGATTGAAATTGTTTTCATTTTATCCCACGTGTCAATGCTCCATACGCACAGCTGCACAAAATACCCAATATGATATAATTTCTCGCGCCTCACTATCTATAATTCATATTTACGTTCACAAATTGCAAAAAAGTTACGATATATTCTGCTTACTTGAGCATCAGCACCCGAAGAAACCAAGATATTGAGAGTGGTAGAAAAGGCTAAACCCGATATCCGTTTCTGGTGACCCCTCAATTTTGATTTCACCTAGAAAAAAGCAAGATGCACATATAAGTCTCGCATAATAAGCAAGGCAATTCACGTACAACAACAAAAATATTCCAGAAATACCTCATCCACTCTGACATTGTAAATATGGATGGTTGAATCCTCCATTCCAATGGCTATGATGTTGTTATCCTGAGGATGGAAGGCTAAGAAGGTCGAAGAAGGAGGAGGTGGCATGAATGTTGTCATTACCTGCAAACCAAAGCAATTCATGGCCGAACATTACAAAACAAAACAGAAATTTAAATACACAAGCATGCAGATTTAACTACATACACACATTAAGAGAGAGAGAGAGAGAGAGAGACCTTGAAAGTCATCATGTTAAACAATGAAATTTTTCCACCACATGCTGACATTACGTAGGAATCATTCTTTGAAAGTGCTATGCACGGGACTGCTTCATCAAGGTTGACACCTGTGACATCATTAGCCATAACAAGACCACTGTTTGGTTGCCATAGCGGTGGAACAACACTGGTAGTGGCCTTTATGCCAACAAACAATTTCAGAATCTACTCTCCAATGAGAAAAATGCAAACAATCGTAAAAATAAAAAACAAGAATCGAGAAAAGTCATTCTTAGCTATCTGGTACCTTCCCACTAGGATTTTGTTCACTGCGACTCCACTTCCACAGCTTCTGAGTACCATTTGACCCGAGTGCTAAGATTCCAATACCAGAATTTGTATACAGAAGTCGAACAACCTGAACATACCCAACAGTTCAATTACTGGATAGATGAGATGTTTTATACTCGACCATGGCAGTTGAAATATGTAACATACCTTACTAGAAGTATCGGTGCTATCAGGCATGGTGACCAACCGACACTGGGCAGGATCCAAAATTTCAGACAATTGCCAGGGTTTGGCTTTATCAATGTCCTCCACAGTCTTTGGCTTTTCTATGCTCCTACCCATGGGATCAATTCCATTCTACAAAGAAAGAAAAGGAATAGAAAAATAAGAAGTTAATCCTTCAACAGAAGAGAACGTAAGCTGACAAAAAGAACCTAGGAAACAAGATAAATACAAGGAAAATAATCTTCTAAGTTTAATGGTCGAACTTTTTGACAATTCCTTTGGTTCCCTTTACCAATGCATAAAAGGCAAAGGTACTTGAAAGCATGTCCCTCCACAACTTGCAAGGGCACACTGGAAGGTGGCCAATGTCACAAGATGGGAAAAGGACACAATCCTAACATTTCATTGCATGCTTGTGTTTATAACCAACCAACCACAGCTGTGGATCAGAGTAGATAGTGCCTGTTTATAATAATACTACTGCAAAAGAGAAACTCGAAGTTTCAAATTAGAAGAATTTAGACAACATACAAGGATAGGAGAAGGCCTGACGGGTGAGCTCCTTTCCACTTTACAATTGACTGGAGTTGCACTTGTTCCAGCTGAAACCTAATAAAAGGAAAAGGAGAAGGATCAGCATGAATATTGTGAATAAATATCATAGACAAGATAACAAACCATCAGGTGTACTATAACCAGCTAGTTATTATTTTTCCTGGAAGTGTTAATTCTAACCTTGACTGCAGCAGATTCCATGGGCTTTCTCATGGATTCAAAAGGCGATGTCTCCATCACTCTTACTGATCTACGGCCAGCAGCATTTGCAAGTATCTTGAATCCATTGTCTGCTGTAGTAACAGCAAGAAGATTTCCTTCCTTGTTAAATCTCAAACGGGGAAGATTCTGAAGTAAAATATATGCTGATGTTAGTCCCTAACAAGATAACAGAGGAGTTCCAAACAACAGTAAGAAAAATTAAGAATCCATTACTGACCGGAAGTCCACCCTCAGCATCTATGCTGGTTAGAACATTAATGTTGTCCATATCCCAAAACTTGATCTGGCCATCTTCACCAGCAGCCAGAAAGTGATTTTGGGTAGTGTCAAACTGCACAACCCCATTTGATTTCTTTCTAAATCCAGCATATGTCCTCTTTATTGCTCCTTCACTTTCATTCCATTCAACTAGATAGGAGTCCCCATCTTTACTTGTTCCGCAAGAGAATAATCTAGGGATGGAAACAAAAGCAATCAGAAGAAGCAAACAACTTGAAGGGTATAAAAGAGCAAATGGAACCCTTGTTGTATTCGTCAAGGCAAATTTCAACTACTACACCACGAAAAATATAAGAAACTAAAAAAGCAACAAATATTATAATCAGAACCTTTTTATTGGAGATTTCACTAATCTTACCTACTTCCGCCGATAAAAAAAGAAAGAAAACTAATCTTACCTACTTCCATCAGCACTGTAAAGCATTGTAGTACACCAGTGCCCAGGAGCATCATAGTCAACTCTAGAACCCATGTTGTCATATAGCCAGGCCTTTATTTTCCCATCTATGGCAGTTGAAAATATGAACTGCAAATTCACAAGTGGAAGACTTAAGACTGAACTGAAACAAAGGAATCTACATAATACAAATATCAGAAGCGTTTCAATTTGATTGTTCCTAAAAGCAATGAGAAAGTATGCATGCACCAAAGCACCTGCATGCAGTCATGATATTCCTGTACCCATATTTGAATCACATGCTATAGTAGAATACATTTGAGTCTAAATTTAGCAAAGAACATTACAACTTTTTAGTTCCACATGCATATAAATTAACAAACAAAATCTTATTTTGGCTAACATACCTGAATGTTTTCCTTGTGGTGAGGACAGATGGAATATACAGGTGCCTCATGACCTTCAAAATTAAATAGTTTTCGTCCCGTTAAATCCCACACCTGTTTCATCGTCTAGTTAGATCATACAAGTATTATAATATAACCAAGGCTTCTCAAAATTTCTGACCCTCACCTTTATTAGTTTATCGTCTCCACAGGTTACAACACATAGTTGTTTGTTTGGGTGAGCAAAAGCCAAGTCATTCACACTACCAACATGAGCATCAATCTGCAACGACAAATGGATTAAAGTTAATACATATTGCAATTCAACCCCGCTAGAAAGGAAGCTAAATATTAACTCACCTCTAACAGCTGGTGCAGATCATTAGATTTAGGATAATCATACAAGTGAACCAAATGTTTGCTAAACGCAACCCCTGCAATAAAAGTACATAATGCTTTTGAAAGATATTCAAATAAATAGCTTATAGTGATAGCATGAATTAGAAGTGCACATACCCACGAAACTTCCATTAGGGCTCCATATGACACGGGTTACAGATATTGGTGCATCTTTGACATAAGAATTCTGCAACAAACTCTCAACTGTAAGACTCCAATATGATCAGGTATATTTATTTATATTTCTATACAGAACATGATTAATTTTAAAACTGCAATCAGCTGTGCATGTATATAAGAATACCAATCTCCAAAAAAAATTGCAGTTTAGTATATATTTCTTGACATTCAAGTAAATCTTAATAATCTGAAAGAGGACATTACCAGTGAGTACTTAGTCAAAGATGAAATAAATACCTGAAATGTCGATGTTAAAGATTGCATTTCCCATATCTTGAATGGCTTTGTAACCAACTTCTCTCGCAATCCAAGCTCCCATAGTGTAATTTCACCATTACCAGAACCAACTGTCCAATACGTACAGACACTATGAGTCAGACATAGAAAGGAAATATGTAATCCATGAGATAGAACTTTAGCCATAAAATCAATTGACATATGGGTGAATATGAATCATGAATGATTCTTAAACCTAGAAGCAGTGTGTGGTGAGATGGGTGAAATTCCATGCTTGTGACAGTGGATCCATGATGCATAGTCATAGCTACAGCTCTGGGCAGGTCATCCAATGACCAAGGAGCTTGCTGTCTAAGATTTGGGTATGTAACCTGAGGTTAAAACAAATAAGACACCAAAATTAGTCACAAACTATGCTCTAAGAATGCATGACTTGGAAACTCCCAAACAATTTAATTGCATAATTACAAATGATACATGTCAATATCCTAAAATTGCAAATTTGAAAGTTGAAACTGATATTACCTCCTCAACAGATTGTGCAGGACGTAGCCTCTTCATTAGTTGTTCATGATCTGGACTCTGATATTCAACCATACCTGGGTTTGCTGGAGGAGTTCTTGGACGTTTCATAAGCGAAACTGTTCAAGTGAAAAGGCATATCATGAAGGTAAGTTACTTTCTGAGAAATACTTAAATAAATCAATTTAACTTGAGAATTCATTCTTCGTCATAATAAAAATAACATTCACTTATCATATAGACAAGTTTTGTCTTATTAACCAGCTAAGGTAGTGTAACAATTAACATTGGAGCAAATACATGCCCATCTCAAAATTTTACTTCCACAGTATATTCAGGATGTCAATAAAGCATAAACTAAAGACTACTATGTTACATTCTCTCCTCTAAAGAAAAACTACATTCCATTTGATAGTAGTTGATAAGATGAGCATGTTATAACCGAAATTTGACCAAAGTTGAATGCATTATGTCTCATTAGAGACAACACGCCCACTTAAATGGCTTGTACTAAGAAAAAATCTTGTCACCTTGATTTTGGGGAACAGGTATGGATGATGCAGTGACAACAGCTGCTTGAACAGATGAAGATGCGGATGCATTAGCCATCCAACCTGCCAAAGCATTAGCATTAGCAGATGCTGCAGTAGGTGGAAAAGGCTGCAGGATGAGAAAAAAAAAATACAAATTAGTTAAAATCTAAGAAGCTAAAACCTTCATTTATCACATAGTATTAGAAAAATGATATATCAAGGAAATAGAAAACTTTAAAATGCATATATTATCATACACCGTGGGCTCCAAGTGCTGTATAAGCAGCAGGTTTCGCAACAGCTGCAACAGGAAGATTTACGGGTGTAGGTGCCAGAGGACCATTTGTAGGTGTACATGAGTGGTCTATGAATAACGTTTTAATGTCTGGATTTGGCCTCGGGTTCTTGCATAATTGGTGCTGCCAGTTCAAGCTGCATATACCAAGTACATTTTTCAGATACCGAACTTGTGTATCATATAGTAATCTAACACTGTAACAGAAACATGTAAGAAAGCAGCATATCCAATTATCCATATAAGGATCTAAGTAAACTAGAATCCTGGTTCCTTTGGGCTGATGAAACTCCAACAAAATATTAGCAGTAGTGTTCTACAAGGTTACATATTTTCTGCAGTATGAAAATTTGAGAATTACTACAACCAGAAGGCTCCATATTCCCTTCTTCAATTTCTCTTCACCTTCTGTTCTACGAGGTAGTATATTTTCTGTGGGACAGATTTTGAGAAATAATACAATAATCAAGCTTCATATTTTTCTTATACAAATTCTCTTCACCTTTGTGGCTAAAACCTAATAGACTTAGACCTCAGGATCAGGACTCAACCTAGCTTCAAATTTTCTTATTGAAATTGTCTTCACCTTTGTGGCGATAACCTTATAGACTCAGACCTCAGGACTCAATTAAAGCTAATTTGGATAAAGTATAAGCTGAAACAAAACCAAAGTGAAAAAGATAGTTTCCTAGAATAATCGAAATGCAACATACAAGAGATGTCAACTTCACCTTTGATTGATAAGAGTCCGCAATCTTGATGATTTCAGGGTTGGGAAAACAAGCTTATCTCGAAAAAGGGGATTTGCTTCTATAAGCTTTTTTAACTCTATCAACATTATGTTACGAGCGGTTTTGGTATCTCCATACTTGGAAAGCTGCTCGTTTTCCCTGATATTCAGAAGCACAATAAATTACATATAAGATACTTTGATAATAACAACTCACCAATCCTATTCTGCATATCACATTGTTTTTTTGTGAAATTACCTGAAGTTGTTGAGAGTTAAAAGATGAGTGATCTCTTTGAACAATTCCTCATTAAATGTCGAGAAGACTTTCAGATCATTCACTAATATTTCAACAGCCTGCGGCTTGTCCTGCCTATCATTTCGAACAAATACATAATGAAGAAAAAAAATAATTAAAATTTGGCTGAAAGTAAACAGTATGATATGTCAAAAAATTCAGGTTAATTATACCGATCAAGTGCTTCAAGATACTTCTGCTTCCTGATTTCAAAGAATATCTTCATGGAGTATCTGTTATCATCAACTTTGGTGAAGCCAGATAAGTACTTCTCGACTTCATCCCACTCTCCTGCCTGAACTTTCTCATCAAAATACTTCATGTTGAAGAAGAACCCAGATTCTTTCTCAAGCCTAACAAAAAACACAAAATATAAACATTAAAAAAAATCAAATGAACACCATTTCCATACTCCATTTAGAAGAGGAAAAAATGTCAGAAGGGACAAAAAAGAATCTTGAATATCAGAATTCCCATCATACAAAACCTTTCACTAAACCGCACCTAAATGCCTTAAATATTCCAATTGAAGTTTAAATTCTGTACCATTTAATTTTCCCGAATATCTCGGCAATCAAAGCATGCACCACACGTACATATGGAACAAAAAGATACCTTAAAAAGTACACACCATAAATTTCATATATTGTCATTATTTAAACTTCTATAAGACATAATCCGATCGATCCCCAACACATGAGTATACATAATTAATACAAATATTCTTCAATTAAGTTGTTAATTTCAATTTCCACAAAACATAACAATCTAAAATCAACAATTTCCTTTTGTCCGTTCCTAAAGTTAAATCTCAAAGCTCATATTTCTCATCATTTTCCTTCAACTGAACTATTATGAGCCAATAACAGCTCCTAAGCTATCCAAAGAGCTGTTTTCAAAATCTAGCACCAGAGCAACACAAAACTTCAGATTCACCATTATAAGGAAATGGAGAGCGATAAGAAAGGGCTTACCTGTGCACAGACTCTTTGAACTTCTCTTCCTCGAGAAATTGAAGTATGAGGAACACCAATTCCCTGCTCAAAGACGACATTTTGGCCACTCAAATCACAAACCCACGACCAATACCAACTCCAGAGCCAATTCAGAGCAAAACCCAGAAAAATTCAACAGCTCAATCCACAGAAACAGAACACACAGAACTCGAATTCGAAGGGGAGGAGCAATTAGCAGCCCCAATCAGAGCAAATCGCACAGTTCAGGTCCCAATCTGAGCGCCGAATCACCGGAAACTCGAAATCGTCGGGCTTTCGGGATCCAATCCCGCACGGACTTCGAGGATTTCTAGGGTTTGAAAGGCTGCGGAGGAGAGAGAGACAAGATAAAGAAGAGAGAGACTAGGTCTCGCTATCTTCGATGCGCTGTACAGGAGTTATTTTTCACTGACCTATCACTGATAAGCAGATCAGCTTATATGATAGTTTCATCCTATTATCAGAAGCGGTTATCATATCGTGAGACGATATATATAGCGTGTGGTTCCGGATTCGAAACAAAAATTCAAATATGGTGAATATTCAGTACACACGTCCAGTTCTGGTACTGTCGCTTTCTATTATGTCATTCAACACTTGCAATTATTATATCGTATCGATGTGATTTATCGGGAGATTTTGGATCTGGATAAGAACAAAAATATGAGTTTGCGTGTCTGTCACGTGTCTCATATGAGTAGGTGGGACCCAGCTTTCGATGTTACATCAAAGTACTGAACGTCTGGTCTGGACTCGTGAGTCACCACTCTTTAATGTTGGAAATCTTATCCCACGTACATTGTCATCAAATGATTTTTTTATTTTTTTTTATTTTTTTTTATTAATCGGTCTGCGAATTGAGTGTCTCAAGTGCTAGTTAGGTCAATAGGTTATGTGTCAGACTCGAAGGGTTGGTTGGGTGGGTCTCCAACCTCCCATAGATGTTTCCTAGTTATTGTTATCGGAGATGGTTGTTGATTAAAAATAAGTATTGATCACTTGTTCCGTTAAAAAAAAAAAAAAGTTTAGTTTGCAAGTATAATCTCATAGTGTGATAGAGTTCCGTAATGAGAAATATCACGGGAAACCTTCTGAAAACGGTTTGTGAACTAAATAACTCGTCGCATAAATAGGTTTTAGATCGTTTAGTGATATTGGTGTTTGAATGAATCGAGTTAATAATACATTATTTTTGTTATAAAAAAAAGTTACTATTCTAGTTAGAGCATGATTTTATGGAGATGATCGAGTTGTTATCATAAAAATAACATGATCGGATGGATGATAAGTTTGTCTGAACGGTTACGTCTTTTTAAGTTTTTGTTTTGAAGTTGATCTGATAAAATACTCTATAAATGTTACGGAACGATATGATATATTGATTAGGTGAAAAATATCGTGAATTAATAGAAGTGATCAACGTAAGAATTGGTGCAAACTTTTAAGACAGAAAAGTTGCGAGTTGCATCAAAGTGGGAGCCCACATGCCTCTGCAGCAGCACAAATTGCAGAGCCACTGGTCTTGTCGGGATTGTCACGCTCACTCGCATGTTGGGTGGCGCGTGGAGTTTTACCACCTTTGACGGGAGGAAGTTACAAATAGTGCACACGTAGTGCATCACTTCGTCAACATGATAGGCTGTTTTGCGAGAAATTACTAAAATAGTATTTGAATTATCCAAATGTATTACAACAATGTGAACTATTTTAGTTCATGTTTCTAAAAGAGAATATGCTAAACTTAGCATCCAATATGTTAAGTCTCACCGTTTTACATTCTTTATCTTGAGTGCTAACTGATGCTAAAAACATTGGAGAATAAAAGGTCAATGATAGTGCTAAATCATGTGACACTCTCTTACCGGCCTCTTAGCTCTTAACACCCACAAACAGACTTTAAGCATTAGAGATAATATTTTAACGAGTAATCCTTTTTTCACCTATTTTTGTTATTTCAAACTAACTTATTTGTATTCCGAAAATGAGTAATCCATATATTTTGTAACGAGTATATATTCATATGTTGTTTATTAGAGGACAATCTAACAGTTTAATACCCTTGAAGACTCGTGAGTTCAAATATCATTGAATGGAGCGGGACAAAAAATCCCGAATTCATTGAGATGGCTAACAATTTTTTGGGTTTGGTACAAGACCATATATATGACATATCTACTTTCTTGGATATGTCAACTTTAATTTCTTTAAAAACAAGCAACTATACTATTATCCAAAGTCCCAACCACCAAACAAATGAAGACTTGACCAATAGAACAAATAAAATATATCTATCACCACCAATAAATATAACACATAGTTTAACAAAGCAAAACACAAACATGTCATATAGTATTCATGGCTGGCGTCAATTATTTATTCCTTAAAAGTAAAACCAGCAAACAAAATTATTTTTTACCTATATATTTTATAAAAGAAGATACGTACAATATTTATACATATTTTAAAGGAAAATGTTTACTATTCATTATCGACGTCGTCCATCCCATAGAACTCGAGCCCAGGAATCGACGCATCAAATGTTTATATAGATAGAATAACGCATATATACCTATTTTAGTGGTTTTTTATATAGTTGATCAACATGCATGTATTATATTACGAAAAAAATTTAAGTGTACAAACAATGATTTAATGGTAAAACACCAACTATTTTTCAATCAAATCACTTTGGATTGACACGTGGTTTGTGTTTGTACAATTCCACAACCTAGACGAGGAGGCTCTCTTGCTGCTCTGCACGATCCAAATCATCTTCAACACCAACTGATTTCCTATTATTTGATGCTTTAGGTTTCATGTATACTGCGTAAATCACCAACTGCGTCATTCCCAGAAGAAATCCAACTATATTTGGTACCTATATAGGCACACCAAAACAACCGTTATAAACATATACTTAATTTGTATTGTAAACTTGTATGCACAAATAAATGCTAGCTTAACAATGATTTAATGGTCAAGAACCACTAATTAATTGCAACCATTATTGACATTTGTGCACCTCGTTAAAATACTTGAATTCATCTAATTGTTCTGTTCTCGCAAATTCTTCTGAAAGTATAAACGAAATTTAATGTAGTGGCAAGATCTAATTGACACAACTTAAGCTAAGCAACAAAATATTAAATTTAAATTCTTTATTCTCTGTATATATCTTAGTAAGTTTGTTAAAACTTAAAACTAGAGCATATGAAGGTAAAAGGAAAAACGTCAGCTCAAGTATCTAATCCTTAACTGAGACATGAGTCAAGTGATTAAAATATTTTGGATTTTTTCTGATGTCTCAAGTTTAAGTTTCCTTTTCGACGCTATATGGTGAAATTTGTGGGGTGAAGTTTATGGTGACGATTCCTTAGGAAAGTGAGAAACATTGTTACTTCGAGTATAATGTCTCGTTGCTAATAAAAAGAGAGAGAGTATATAATCCTTATTTTGAACGCAATAGAAAAACTGAGTAAATTGTTATATATTATATGTCACATATGTTTGTTTAAAATGATGTGTCAATGAAATGTACAATCTTGACCCGAAAAATTACAACACAGTTGACCAGAAAGTTGGTTGGATCAAATCAGTTTAAAGTCATATAAGATATCAAGTGCCCGCAGATTTGAGTCCAAATTGCCGGCACAACATAAAAAAATCATTGACTAAACTTAATCAAATTGCGCCAAGTGTACTGTATATCTAGTTAACTATCACTTGCGCCAAAAAACTCATGAGATTGTACATGCTCATTAAATTAAGGACCGAATTAGTACCCCTACTTTGAAATGGACTGGATTAGTACCTCTACTATTTGAAAGTGAACCCCGATCGTACCT
>JAYMTH010001660.1:0-14303 GCA_036897465.1 Pelargonium australe | reverse complement strand
AAACTCGGGTAGTTATGTGCTACTTAAAGAAGTTCTAGGTACCTAAGTGAAACAAGTGCTAACCACGTAGTATTTATGTGGTATTTGCCCTTTATTTTAAAATCAAATAATAAAAAGTTGTGAGAATGAATTAAAGCCAAGGGTTTGGTGATTCTCAATCCTCTTGCTTACAATTACAATTACATCTAATCCTGCCAGATCCCTAATTCCTGCGTTTCTAATTAAAAAGGATTGTGTTTGTTGGTCACCATCCCTGCAGGTTTCTCCTCTTCATGATAAACTGTGTATCTCCTTACTTTTTTCATTTTATATACAATTTTTATATGCAGGTATTGACAGCAATTGTTCATATGTAGTTTTCTCTACTCATTCTTTGCTTTATTCAACTTTTTTTCACATGTTGATCGCAATGGCTTGTATGTACATTCATTGAAGACTTGTTTATTTTATAACAATTTTGATGGCTCTTAAATTGAGTAGTTTAGCAGTCTGTTAGGTAGAAAATGTAGTTTGTTTCCAAATCTTGAAAGAAGAGGCTCTGATTCGGAATGAGAATTTGCATTCTGGCAGCTGTAGGAACATTTATTCTTGCACGGTAGTGGTTACTTCCTAATTTCCTAACCCTAACTTGCATTCTTTAGATAGAGAAACCTAGTGACGTGGTGTCATAAGCAATATTGTTGGCAACATTTATTTCCTCCCTAATTCGGTCTCTAGCGTTGATTATAGGTTTCTTGAATGTGTTAATGTGTGTGTATGGTCCTACATAGTACCTATCTTGTGTGTATGGTCCTACATAGTACCTATCTTCATCCACCTATACAGATTTTTTACTATGGCATCCGATGGATATTGGGGGCCGACACAAGCCAATTTCCCAGGTCATTCTTGGCTGTTTGTTTCAACCAAAGATTTGATCATATATTTGTCTGTTGATTTTTTCCTATATCTACTTAGATTTTTGTTATAGTATATGAAAGATAGCGTCTCCTCAGATATATATGTGGCACAATCACCATATGGCAATATTGGGCTTAACTGCCTTCGTTTGTTTTCTGTTCTATAAGTAGAATCGGAATTCAGAACCAAGATTGTATATACCTACTACTTTCTAAAAGTTGTCGCAAATTATCTAGATATGCACAGGAATCATAGAGTTTATATAACGGTTGCTTAATATGGATTCCTAGCTATGTGATACTTGTAGGAAATACAGGAAGGAAAATACTGCATTCAATAAGAATGATCTTAACAAAAACATTGGCTTATTCTGGAACTCTAAGACTGAGATTCATGTTGAAAACTCAGTGGCACCATGACTTATATAGGTGACAGCCAGGTGAGAACTATTGGGCTTCTTACCCTGTGCACTCCATCGTGCCACACCAGATCTCCAAACTCAGGTTCCGATTGCCGCGATTTTGTTGTGAAGGTAACATTGTAAGAGAGCTTCTCATATTTTTTGGAGAAATTCAAGGTTCCAGGCTCGACCTTAACAGAAGCGCCTTTGAAGGGTGAAACTGTGACATGGTATTTGGAAACGGGAGGGCCAACATTGGTGACTGTTCTGTGAAGTGTCAGGACAGAAATGGATGTTTTCTCTGGGAGCACTGCAGAGATGGCAGGATAGTTCAAGTCCCCTGGAGTGGCTAGAGTGTGCCTGCAGGATCTGTTTGAGAAAACCTTAAGCTGCTGGGGAGTAAGCTTCTGCGTGCAGAGAAAATCAAAGTATTGCTGTGCCTCAATGTCGTAAACAAGACCAGGATCAAGAGCTCTAGACGGATTGATGTGTCCTGCTCCATGATCAAATGGATTCGACGGAGTGGCTGTTGAGGCATCCATAAGGGGGTTGTGGGTGTTGTCATGAACATAAGCTGTTGTCATCAGGGCAGATTTTATTGCTGCTGGACTCCATTCCGGGTGCCGAGCCTTGAGCAAAGCAGCAATGCCGCTCACATGAGGACAGGACATGGAAGTTCCGGACAATATATTGAACTTCACCCTCCTGATATCTGTGGACAAACTTGATGGCCCCATAGCCCCAGTCCAAGCAGCAAGGATGTTCACACCTGGAGCAATTACATCTGGCTTCAAAATTTCCAGCGACAGAAAGTTTGGTCCTCTCGACGAGAATGCTGCTACCACTGGAGATGGCCGTACTGCCAACTTGGTTCCAAGAAATGCCAGAGTTGCAGTTGCATTTCGACTGAGCACATAATGCTTAATTGCTTTCGCAGCAGTCTCTCCCACTGCAACTGCTGGAAGAAGGTGGCAGTCTGCAACTAGCTCCTCTCCATTTGCTGCAGTGTTGGATAGAATCATTCCGATCCCTCCTGCACTCTTCACCACTTGACCTTTCTGCACCCGGGGATTAATGCCACGGTCGCATATGACTATCTTTCCGGAAACAATATGAGGATCCAACGTCCCCTCCAGACATAACGAGCTTGGGCTAGGATTGCTCGAGTTACCACCCATATAAACTAGTGGGTATTGCTTGTTTGCCAACAGATTTCTTCTACCTTTGTAGAGTGAAACTCCAGTTATCGACTTGTGTGTTCCCAGAGTAACAGTAGCTGGGAAGTTTCTGTCCATGGTGCTAGCACCAACAGTGGTG
This sequence comes from Pelargonium australe, assembly GCA_036897465.1. Lineage (NCBI taxonomy): Eukaryota > Viridiplantae > Streptophyta > Magnoliopsida > Geraniales > Geraniaceae > Pelargonium > Pelargonium australe. The sequence goes on along the minus strand of JAYMTH010001660.1, from coordinate 11,686 downwards.
AGCCATGGTGATACATTTGTGAGGCTGACAGGGTCCGGGCCTCCATTTCCAGCTGAGCACGAGACAAAAATCCCCATCTCCATTGCCCCAAAAGCTGCTATGGACAAACTGTCGCGGTAGTAAGATGATACACCACCACCCAAAGATATTGACAATACGTTGACTCCATCTCGCACAGCTCTATCTACTGCCGACAGAATATCCGAGCTGAAGCACCCACCGGTCCAGCAAACTTTGTAAGCTGCGATCCTCGCACCTGGTGACATTCCTCGGGCAGTTCCATAAGCATAGCCTAGAAGATTTGCACCACGCACTGGAGAGCCTGCCACAGTAGCTGCAGTGTGAGTGCCATGCCCATCTTGGTCTCTAGGTGATTTGTACTCAATTTTCTCATTAATCTTCCCTGTAGCGGCTTCATACCCATGATAGAACACGCGTGCACCCACTATTTTTCTGTTACAGTGGTGTTTGTTGAAACCCCTGCCTATCTCACAAGCTCCTTTCCAGTGAGCAGGCACTGGGCTCATGCCTGTGTCGTTGAAGCTCTGACTTTCTGGCCAAATCCCGGTGTCCAGAACTCCCACTACAACGTCATTGTCAGCAAGCTTCTCGGACCAAACTTTAGTACTTTCTTCTGGTTCAAGCCCAAGAAACGTTGGACTTCTTGTGGTGTGCAGTTCGTATTTTGTCTCTGGGAATATGGCCACTACGCCATCTTCTTCTTGGAGCCTCTGAGCTTCTTCCTCACTCAAATAAGCAGCAACTCCATGAAAAGCACTCTGGTAGTTGTAGATTATTCTCTGTTCTGTATCTGCAACATCACCTTCTCTCTGAGGTTGGGAGAGCACCGACTTCACTTTCGACGAGTACCATTCAAGGTGGTCGGAGAATGACTCCGGCATTGCCGACCTGTCCATTTGGACGATATAAGTTTTCTTGGTTAGAGGGGCATTTGAAGAGAAGGCGACAGTGAAGAGCAGGAAGCTTGCTAGGATATGAAACAGCCATTTCATCACTGGATTATCAGCCATCTGAAAGAAAACAAGGCTGTTGAAGAATGGCAAGGATTGTTTAGGAGGCTTAAATCATCAAGAAGAGAGGTTGGACATTTACTATGCTTTGTTGTGCAGCTTGAGGTAATAAATATGGTTGTTGTTTCATCAATGCTAGTAGATGATAGACTTAATTTAGTTGCATTCATTTTTTTACTACTATATTATTATTACTATTAATGTTTTTGTTGCTACTAACAAACTGGCTTTTATAGACTCAGCAATAGTGTTTTGAGTCCATGGCTTCAGTAATCTAATACAGTATCTCTATTGTTATTGATTATGGGAATGTTGATGCTTTAAAACTTGGTAGGGAGAGCTTTGTCACTCCTATGTTCCTACCGGCTCGAACGAGAACTAGTTTGGGTGTAATATGCTTAAAGGTGTTCATCCCGTGCTGATTGTGGGCCCGCTTTGGAAAAAGAAGGTATTTTTGGTCTATGTTTGTTTACATACGAGTAATTCATTAAATAACACTGAAAGGGTGGTTGTGCAGGAAAAATGACCTATTTGCATATATGGTCCCTACAATCACAGGATGCATGGGACACCATCTCAGACACTTTCTATCAGCTAACCTTTGAAGCATCTCATGCATCTATTTATTTTTGCAGAGTTTTCCACTAAAACTGATAAAAGAATAGTAAGATGAAATATATGGTAAATAAATTGTCTGGACAAAATCACGATAAATTTGGCAGTTGAGTTTGTGAAGGATTTATTTTGAGATAGGACTGCACTGTTGAACTGTGATTTCATTGAAGTACATCCATGTGGTGTTGGTTTTGAGAAAATGAAATTAATGGAAATAAAAGAGAGTAGTAAAAAAGAAGTAATTTCTGTTATGCATCTGAGTAATATGGAGAATTCATTCAAATTGTTTCCATGGTTGAATTGGCAGTAAATAATAGTGACTGGGGACTGAGGAGTGGAGAGCACTGCTCTCAAAGAGGCTATACTGCAAAACCCAAAGTTTTTTTTTTTTTTTTTTGTTCTTGCTGTGGAATTGATTGCTTTAGTGTCACCTCACAATTCTTAGATCCTTGCCTTTTTGGGATAGTATTGGTTGGAGTGTCTAGAGACAGTGCTTAGTTTTGTGAACACTCTACACTCGTTGGTGGTATAAATTGACAAAATTGGCAATCTTAAATTGAAAGTCTGTATTGTGTATTGTTAGTTCTGGGAGATGAATGATGTGATCAATATGTAATTGCTATCATGACAGTCATATGATAATATCATGCAATTTGTGTTTGTGGTAGATTGTTATGAAAGCCATTTTGAAGTGAAATAGGGATTTGATACTACACATAATTTTGTTTACGTTCAATGAATTCAGTTGATACTTATCTCGTAAGTAACTAACTAATCATCACTTTTCACTCTCTTTACATTTAAGTGCTAAGCATTGATTCACCTGTCGGATTCTTATTCTCACGCCGGAGGTGAATTCCAGTGTGACTCACTAATCTTCACTTAACATGTGTTCTCTCTTGCAGTGTCTTGATCATTCAGCTTGGAGTCTTGTTTACCTTATTGTATTGATTCGGATTCGAATGAGTAATCGTAAATAATTTCGTTTGGAGCCTTATGCACCTTATTGAAGTTATCTCAATTTCAAGAAAGAAGGGTGATATATCTGAAAATACCGTAGGATGACTACAACAAAATGTTTATGTCAACTATGAGACGAAAATAGCGCATCACGATTGATTGACATAGTTTCAACAAAATACATGAACACGCTATCGAAAGATTCTTGTTGTAGGGTTTTATATCAAGGACAAGGAGAACTGGCCCTGCCCGTGCGATTCCTCTTGCTTTTGGAAGAAGGGTACCGGTATTCTTCACAAGCGTCAATCACAATAAAAAAAAACATATTATGGCAGAAAAAAATTATACATTTAACTATTTAAGAGCTCTTGCCAATATCTAATACTCCATCCGTCTTAAAATGAGTGTCTTGTTTGTTCAAATTTGTTGTCTCAAAATGAGTGTCTTGTTTCTACTTTTAGGTTATTATATTATTGTTTTTTCCATATTACCCTTATCACTTATGCACATGGGCATATTTGCATATGAATTAAAGTGTAAGTGAGAAAGTGAGAGTTATAATGAAAGCACACTAAATTATATTGTAATTCTTAATTTTTGTAAAAAAATAAAAACAAAACACTTAATTTGAGACGGAGTGAGTATAATTTTCAATGATACATCAACGTCAAGTCAACATTGTTAATGGAGATATTAACACCAACTAACGATGATGACTAATTTGATTTTAAAAAAAATCCGAACAAAAATTGAGGGGTGCATTAAAAATAAAATATCTAAACAGTAAAAACTATTGAGGAGGTAGAATGAAAAAATATCAATTCTAGTACGAAGTTTTAAATCACATTTAACCTATTGATCTACATCCGATTGTGTTTTTTCCTTTGTTGGTATGCAGGGGCTGAGGCAAGTATGTTGATATGGGGTCACATGACCCCACTAAAATCTGTGAAAATATGTGTTTAATAGATCAAAAATGATCTAAACTTACAAGGAACCAATAAGTAACCCCACTGTATTCCAAAGAAAAACTAGTGAGTGACCCCACTAGCTTATGAATATAATTTCATGTAAAAGAAAAACAACAACACCGTTGTGGATTCAATTTGCTAGATCAAAATATTTAAAAATTGTAAACTAATTTGGTGGTTGGCATAAGGAAAGTACAAAAATAGTTTTAATTGTATTCTTTTTAGATAAAATACAATTATTAATTATTAAATTTCAGAAAGTATTAGTATACAATTTTTTTTTTTAACATTATGCACTTTAACATGTTTTACTCAATTTTTGAGTAACAATGTGAAATAAGTAATTTTATTTATACAGTAAAAACAAAATTTGTATCCTTGGTTATTTTATTTATGTTTACAATAAAATTAAAAGTTTGTATTTATCCAAGTTTGTATTTATAATGATTTTTTAAGAGAATTCTTGAGTTATTTATTTAACTAATTACAATATTGCGGTAAAAAAAAATACTAACTAAGGAAACTCGAACTCAAGATTTTAAAGAAAATTCAAATCACTTAAATTGTTTGATCAAACTTGCTTTGATAACTAATTATGATACTTAATAGAAATTGTTAATTAAATTGATATTTTTGTTATTGTTTTATTACATTATATGGTGACCCTACATTAATTAAGTTCTGAATCCGCCCATATTGGTATGTTACTTCTCCATTCATATTATTGCTAACTTTTACTTTATATTATTGCCAAAAGAGTAACAATAATATTTGAACGACGTGGTAGTTTTGTATTCGTCCTTTCGAACCTTTTGCGTACTGAAAATACAAAATTTTCGAATAAAGAACCAATGAAATCACCAAAACTAATTTTAAGAAACAGTAAAATCGAAAAATTCGTGCCAGTACATTAATTTCTGGAAAATTAACAAACCGACCCCGTTGAAAAAAATGAGGGGCGGCAGGGCACGGCGTGCTTGAACAGGACCAATGATTTTATGCATTCATTTATCTACTAATTGTATCGCTACACTTCACACGTCACGGCCACGGACACGGCCGTGCACTTCAAAATTACTAAAATACCCATAAGCCGTCGTCAGCTAGATCCGTACATCTGGTCAAGGAGGACGACGAGCGCCATCGCCACCGGCGTTTCGATTTCCGGCTGCACGACGAGGCGGAACACGTCTCCGCCGAAGGCAACTCCTCCGACCGCCGCCTCCTTCTGCTTGATCTCCGCCACCTTTCGTCTCTGCTGATCGTACACCGCGCAGCACCGCTGCTGGTACGACCCCTCCACCTCGTAAACCACGTTCCGGCAGTTACTCGACGACGACGGAGACGACGGCGAGAGCGGCGGCGACGACGCCGGAGACGATCTTCCCGAGCTCACGCGGGCCAAGGACCGCGTGTTGATGAAATTCGCCTGCTTCTTCGCCGTGAACCGCGGATTCGCGGTGGAATCTCCGTCGAAAACCAGCCAGTTGTCCCCAGCGAGGCTCAATCTCTGTAAATTAAAACAATTATCAAACGATCAGATCATCATTCAGGAACAGAATATACACGATCGGAGTCTCGGAGAGGTGATGAACAGAAATTCAATTTCACAAACCTTGCGGCGGATGGTGAGGAGAGGCTTGCCGGAGGCGTCCATGAGGACGATCTCGGCGCGATTGGCGGCGACGTAGTTATCGACTCGGAAGACGAGATTTCCCTTGGAGTCAAAGACGGTGAATCCGCTGCAACTGAGGAGCAGAGACTTCTTCCAGACGGTGAGCATGGCGGCGTTGGCATTTGCGGCTCCGTCGTGATCATCGGCGGCGGATCTATTGACGGTGCTGAGCCTGCGTGTTAATTTGGAGGCGTTAGTGAAAGAGAAGTGCGCGTTTGGGTGAACCTTTGTCATTCGCAGAATCGTGTTGAAGGAGATAGAGAGGGTTGGTTAGAGACAATTGTGAATTGTGTGTGTATCTAAGATATTGGGGAGGTGTGTATTTATATATATTGGGAGGTGGTGAGCTAGATCCTCTGTGGATGGTGGCCAGCGAGAAACAGCGTAATAACACAGGGCCTACTGGGACTAGGGTGGGACCACTGGTGCTGGGTGGGTTAGGGTGGTTCTGGTCCACACCAGATGCTCAATGCTAATATTTTTTCAATTTTATTTCTAAAGTAAATGTTTTTTTTTTTTCCTACTATGAGAATAAATTAATCTGATGGTTTATACCAACTTATTAACTAAAGGTCAAGGGTTTGTGCCTCTTATTTTCTCTTTGTTGTTTTGAAAGTCGGTTACGATTGTTCTTAATTTTAGAGCGACAATAATCTTTTAGATTTACATATAGAAAATTGCGGTCTTTTTTGTTCAGATAGCGAGTTCCTGATTCGATAACAAGTTAAGATTTTGTTAGGATTTGCAGAGTAGCGGCGTAGATTCGTGGTAGATTTCTTGGTTGATGTGTGCGCATGACAACATGAGGCGGTTGCAGAGAAGGAGAAAGTGGCTTGGAAGATGGTGATTTGATCATAGTCATCGAATCATCCATCGAGTTTGTTGTTGAATCAGATGACATGCATGATGGTGGCGAAAGGCGGTTGGCAGAGCACTCCACGTGTTGTGCTTGAACTTTAAGTGCAATCGTTATCAGTTCATGCTCTTCAGATTGGTGGGAAGGATTCTAGTGTGATCAGTTTGATTATTCATGATGTTTTAGTCATTGTGGCTCATGTCAATTTTCTATTTTTGAGTTAGTCTGCGAACCGAGTGGCTCACGAGTTAGTTATGTCTTCGGTTTCTATGTCAACCTTGTCTGGATGATTTGATTTTCTAACCCCCACTTTTGTATCGTTCAATTTGAAGTAATAAAATATTAGTTTTTGTGTTGTAAAAAAAACTAAAGATCAAGAGTGCACATCTATTTTTATTAAATTTTGAGTTAAATGGCTTTGCATCATTTTGATATAGATTTTGTCTTGTTCGAGTAATTGTAAATTATTTTTTATCAATTGTATTCACTCAACCGGTTGCACTTGATTTTCAGGTGTCATACCACATTTGTCGACATGTCATCACGTCATATCAAATACAACGTGAACATGTGCATGACATATCCAGACAAAACGTTTTCCTTTTCTTACATCATAGACATCTAAAACAGTGTTGTTTTAGTTGTGAATAGTGGCAAAATAAAGCAGTATGATCAACACTAGTAATGTTCGGCGCTCTACAAAACAGGTGACTCATCATACTCTTGCTAGGTCATCTAGTAACACAAAAAACGTAAGTAGATTAGATAGGTTTGTGAGTTCCAGATATAATACGATCTAGCTAGTTTGCTTTTGGTTGATGCCTAGCTAATAAAGATCACATTTTTCCTTAAAAAAAAGTCATACCACATACATTAAAGACCAAACATCAGTCGAGTTTAGAAGGATCACAAAAGTAACTAAACTCTATTTGCCTAATTTTAAGTTACTACATATCTTAAAATACAAACTCAGTACTTCATATTAAAACCGAAACAATTCCTAAATTTCAGATCCCGGCGAACTATACAATAAAAAATTGAAATGAGTAATGATAGAAGGGGGCGCCGCGCATGCTAGTTAAAGTCTTTGCCCACTTCTCCAATCCCTCTCAACAGTGACGTCATATTCATAGCACGACAAAGCAAAAAATAAACATAAGACCAAAGCAAAGGAGATGGATGGAGGAGAAGAAGATGATGATAAGAATAAGATTTCAAAACAGAGAAAATTGAACCATTTAATTAATTAAATCAAATAAAGCTATCGTTACTTCTAAGGTACATTAATTATTTTTTGATGATGATGATAACTTTGATTAATTATGTTTTTGCTTTAATAAAAAACAAAAAATTGTGTGGCTGAGGACCAATTAGCGGTAGAAAATGGGACACCTGTCGAAATCTGGAGATATTTTTGTTTTGTTTTGAAATATAAATATTCGAAATGATCTGATTGGTTAATAGGTGGGCGGTTTTGGTGACCCCTCTGCCTATTTGGAGCCATTTTTCCAGCAAACAAAGAGGACTAGAAGATTATAAAATTTAGATATTTAAGGCATAGATAGAACCAAAACCGAGTAGATCCAACTCCATTGGAGAGCAATGCCATGGCATTTCAAGCCAAGAATATATTTTAAAAAATAGAGGAGTCAATTTGAATGATAAGATGATTTCATAATTATAATTAGTATTGTAATTGGGAGTGATTAGGTCACCCATTTGAATCTCTAGCATTTTTTTTTTTACTCAAATTCATGTATGTATCCTTTTATTTTCACTTCAAAATTTATATCGGTAGAATAGAAGAGAATAACTTTTAACCATGAGATTTTCAAAGCAAATTCGCGATTAGCACATGATCAACTAACATAACACGATCAACCTGTTTTAACATAATAGTCAACTAATATAACACGAATAACTATCACAAAAACAATGCCAACTCAAACTGATTTCCATGGAGCAAGAAGGTCAATTGTATTTTATCTATCGTCCTTAAATGAGATTTGCGAGAGCTATGAAATTTTTTTGTAAAAAAAAAACATTTTTTAACCAAATAAGTTAGTGTAGTCCATCAAATTTTGCTTAATGGCACATTCAATGAGAAAATAATGTTTATCAACTAAGCATCAACAAATGCATGCTGAATACCAAAAGTTTTAATTAATTAGTTGTAACTACGTACGAATGCATAACTTTGAACAAGTAAGCGCAAATATTAAAAATAGATGTCAATTCAATATTGTTCTATTTATTTGTACATCTTTCATTAAAAAGAAATTGATATTGACAATGATGAAAATCCTCACACTAACTAGCAATTATTTCAACAACAACAAAAAAAAAAAACTTCTAAAAAAAAGACAAATATGGAAGAAGAGAAAAGAAGGTAAACTTCACAACCATGTAAATCCTTCTATAATTAGACATTAAGTCCCAACTAATCTTCATTAATTGTGATTAGAATGAGTAATAAATTAATTTAAAATGGTATCAATGTCCAAAAATAGTAGTAGTTTTGGTAGAAAGGAAAGCTAAGCTAACGTGCCGACAATTCTCTGCCCACAACATATGGAAAATAATGTACTAATTTGGTTAGTTCCGGTGGTGAAGAACTAAAGCAATACCCAAAAGTAAATGAGAATCCGAAACTCAAAAATAAAAAAAGCGTTGAAATAGAGAAAAGAGTGGACGGACGGTGCAAGGCATGTGGGTTTAGGGTTTGATGGGACAGAATTGTACATGTACTCAATGGCTGAGGCAGTGGATAGAAAGTGACTCGCACTTGCTTTGCTCTATAAGCTTTTTAGTGGCTGAGAATTTGAAGAAGAAGAGCTCAATTTCAATTCCCATTCCCAATCCCAGCATGATCCCACTTTCAAATCTTGGATCGAAAAGTTATTCGATTCTCCAAGTTTAACGACACCAACTACAACCATGTACAATCAAACAACCAACACCTTTCTATTGGCATCATCTTATGTTTGGCTTTGATCCCGAAATCATTCGTTTATTGCTTGTTTGGATAGTCTACTCCGCTCTTAAAGAGGTAGTGCTTGTTTGTTTAGTCTACCGTAAGACTTTGCAAAATTTTAAGGAGCTATGAAAAGAAGTAAAAACTTTAAAGAACTGTAAAAAAGAGTGAAAACTTGAAGGAGCGGTAAGAAGATGTTCCAAAAAGTCAGTTATGTTTGATAAATGTATGACTAGAAAGAGCTGTAAGGAAGGTGGATTGTAAAAATTTATTTGGTAAAAAACAATTGTAAGGAGGTAAAATATGAAATAGTCGACCATTTTATTTTTTTGGTCGACCGTTATTGCATTGACTTTTTACCTGAATGAAAGTCATATATGAAAACAGCCGACTATTTTTGTTTTATGGTTGACCATTACTGCATTGACTTTTTACCTGAAAGTCATACATGAAATTAAACGGTCGACCATAAAATAAAAATTGTCGACAGTTTAGCTCCTTAAAGGAGCTATTGTTCCCCACAAAAGTTGTTTAGCTCCTGCAGCAAAACAACTCCTTTAAGGAGCTTTTTCATTGTTCCGCTCCTTAAATGAGCCAAAATCGATTTTTTACCAAACAAGCTACATCACATGTGACACCAACCTCCTTTAACTCAATCTCATATGACACCTCTTTTAAGGAGCAAGTAGAATAAACAAACAAGGCCGTAGTGTCTGTAGACATTGAGGTCAAACGTTGTTTGGCTGTTGAAGCTACCACCAATAAGCTTAAGATATTTTCAGTTCACATGAGATTTGTAATTATTTTTTCACAAGAGATAGGAGACTTTTGTGGAAAAATCTCAACCCTATTTTGCTTGTACTTTTGATTATGTTAATGACTCAGATATCCTTCTAAATACGTGTTAGTTCTCCTACGTACTGAAGTGCATTGTAAAGACTAAAAAAAAAAAAACACAGTACAATAGACTCAAATGTGATATATGCCAATCTCAGAATTAGACATACAAGTTTTTACTTTACGCGGTAAACTGTTATAGAGATTAAAGGTTCATTATTATTTGATGTACTTTGAGAATTTGATTCACCAAACAAAACTCTTATTTCCTATAAACATCTTATTCTTTCCAGCTACCCTACAAATATTTTACCTTTATTACTTTAGAAATACACAACCCAAATAAACCTTTAACCTCTAGCTAAAGCTATTTCCTTATTGGTGTGGCAGTGATGCCACATGTTGTTTCCCCATTGCAGCTACAGCGAATCAATCAAAATTGTTCGCATTTGCAATGAAACTGATACATGCCTAACAAAACCGCACCACAGAGCCTCTACGATGATATTGAGTAGACATTTTGTATGTAAATGCAATGAATTATAGTATAGAGGGAAGGGATTGGATTGACGCATGTCTCTTATTTCATGTGTTTTTATGTGTATTTTAGTTACAAGTTATCATCGGCGCGTGTTTTGAGTTACAAGTTATAATTGGTTTGGTTATAAGTTATTATCGGCGCGTGTTTTGATATAAAAATATATTAGTTACAAACCGAACTATACTTGTAACTATATATGTCAGATACAAGTTTCAATTGGTCTGATTACAAGTTATCATTGACGCGCGTTACACATGTATTACACGTGAAATAAGAACACATGAAACAAACATTTCCCTAGTATATATGAATGAACCAACCAACTTACACAATGTCTGTTTCTTGTACTCTTCAATGAACTAGCCTTTACTTTTTGCTTATAAGCTCTTGGGTTGGGGTCAATCTGGGATCATCCGGACACTCTCAAGTCTCAACCAATAATACATGTTTGAAAGTGCCACTGGTAAACAGTATCTCACAACCTCACTCGCTTTCACCACTAGACTAAGACCAGCCTCACTACAAACATGCTTTGATACACATACAAGTCATTGCCGAACAATTCCAAAATGTGTCTATATTGGACTAGGTTTCTAATTTATCCCATTTAATATCAACATAATCAGCTGACTCGGGATCGTTATTACACGGTGAGAAACTCACAAACATGCATTTATAACATGCATAGAGTAGAGCGGGGAAATTCGATGGCTAACAGAGAGTCGGAGAGACATAAACAGGGAGGAAAATAATCATCACGCGAATAGCAACAACAAAGGCGGGATGAACAAATCTCCACGAGAATAAAGTAAAATTTGCATAAACTATATATTTATAATATTTTATATACATGCGTGCAAGAATTATAAATAAAAGAGTTTGTCTATCATGTGCAACTCTTACACGTGATAAATAACGTCATAATTTGGGTCTTACATTTTTTTTATTTGTTCACAAACTTTAATGCATTTTCGTTTATTTTTAAGGTGTGTAGAACAAATAATATAAAAATATTGAACACATTTCTCAATGTCCCAGTATCTCACAACCTCACTCATAATATAAAAAATATTGAGAAAATAAAACATGACAAAATTTTATTTTCCGGCGAGTGTTTGAAGTTTCCGATGAGTGTTTGAATTATCCGGTGAGAATATGGATTATCCGGCGAGAGTGTTCTTGAACAATGAAGAAGAAGGGAAAATTTGTCATTTTAAAAGTTTTAG
>JAYMTH010001659.1:0-14304 GCA_036897465.1 Pelargonium australe | reverse complement strand
ATATTCCGTTAACTTTGACGGAAAACGTTAAATGGCAAACTTAGGGGTGGTAAAAGTAACAACATGATCTTCAGGGGTGGTATGTGTAATATTACTATCTAAGAGGGGAGGTACGTGTAATTTTCCCTATTCTATAATTGCATTACTTATGAGTTGTGACTTTTAACAATTATTTTACATTGTAGGTTGTTGATCAAACGAAGTTATAGAATAATCGTTAAACAAATCTTAATATAAAATGGAGCAATGTAAAATGATAAGCAAATTAAATATTAAGAGAAATTTTTTTGTTACGAAGATGAAGAAGAGTTAGTAATTAAATTATTAAAGAACTAAAATGATACAAATATCATAAACCAAGCGAGTATTTTTGTAAGTAAAAATAGTGAAGTTATAAATAAGCCCAATACCAGTATATCGTCTAGTTGCTACACTTTCAGGCCCATTTGAGTAGCAATAGAAAATGGCCATGTACTCGACTTGCTAGTTGCTGCACTTTCAGAGCCCAATTACATCCCCTAACACACCAGGACAAAAAAATTCAATTGCAATATGTAACTGATCGAACATGTGGAGACTCGCTGGCTCCATGGGTTGGCTACAACTATCAAGACCATACACAGACGCAACTAATTTCATCGCAAACGGTTACTAATCACTACATTGGTCACTGTGAAGACGTTTTCACTACTGTGCAGTGTCCGAAACATTAGAAAAATAAACCCAAAAGCCTAACAAGATAGAAAACAAGTGGAAGAAGAAGAAGCAGCCAAGGAGGTGGCGGAAGGAGATAATATAATTTAATTTATAGTTATGGTACGTATATGACCACTATTTTGAACCATGAACATCATTCAACTTTCAAGTGGATTACTTGTATTATACGCATGCATGCATCAACCTAAAATATGATCGTTTCTGTACAAATTTGATGACATAAATGAAAACACAGCGACCGTATCGATATAGCATTGGTACGTGTTTTATACAGCATTACAATGTGCGTGCAGTGAGGCTTAGCACAAAGACAAGACTCCAATCAATTTCTGGGACCCTTTAAGGAAGCTACCGAGCTCTTTCCTATGCACCCAACATGAAGGAAACTTGGCTACTCCTTTTCTCCTTGAGAGTTTCTTTGTAACTCCCAACCTTAGTCCACAAACCCCACTTGACGTGTCTTTATTCCAAAGCTATTGTATGTATATAAATCACCACTTCCATACACATCGTAGGTACAAAGATCCATCTAATCATTATTAAAACAACATTACTATGGTAGTTGCTAATGTCGACCATGTAGTTGTAGCTAACTCTTCGAAACCGTCGAAATGGTTTGCCAACAAAGGACTCAGGATCAGCCTCCACCGCCGCAAATCCAAGTCCAGCTCCTCCACTTCACCATCAACTCCGTCGCGACGAAAAAGATCCACCACGAAAGAGGAGGAGCTGAGGGAGGTTTTTTCACACTTCGACAAGGATGGGGACGGCAAGATCTCGGCTCTCGAGCTCAGGGAGTATTTTGGGTCCATCGGAGAGTACATGTCCCACGAGGCGGCTCAGGGGGCGATTGAGGATCTTGACACCGACGGCGACAGCTTGCTTGACTTCCAAGATTTCTTGAAGCTCATGATCAGCTCGCCGTCGTCTTCTGCGTCCTCTTCTTCGTCGTCGTTGTCGTCGCCGGGGGATGGTAAGAACGAGGAGGAGGATGATCTGAAGAGGGCGTTCGAGATGTTTGAGTACGAGAAAGGGTCGGGTTGCATAACCCCGAAGGGGTTGCAGAGGATGTTGCATAAGCTTGGAGACAACAAGTCTCATGAGGAGTGCGTTGCAATGATTCAGTTCTATGATGTTGATGGAGATGGTGTGCTTGATTTTGACGAGTTTCACCAAATGATGGCTTAGTTAATTATCATCATCGTCCCACAAGTGAACAAAAATAAGTGTTTCATGGGATGGACGGAGAGTGCATATATAAATATATGACAATAAAAGCATTGTGGTTTGTGTTTTTTGGTTTGATGATTCTTGATTTCATGGCAATTCAATTATATGAAGTATTGTGGTTTTGTTATTTTATATGTTAATGATAATATGTTGCATTATGTTGCATTATTCTACTATGAAATATAATAACTCCATGATAACTCTGCAAAGGTTGGTGACTTGTATAGTCAAGGGATCAATTGAAGAAGCATATATTCATGAGGAACCCCATGATGCCATTAGGGAAATTCTTGATTAAAGTCTAATCAATGAGAGGGAAAAGATAATTAAAGGGAAGTGAAAGGAAGCATTGAGTTAGCTTTATAAGGAAGAGTGGTTTGACAAATGTGCCATTAAAGAGACCCAACTTTTAATTAGGTCTATGAGTCATGTCCAAATCATTGCATATATATATGAAGATTTTTCATGTAAATAAATTTATGTTGTATATACCAAAAATTCAAAGTCGGCCACGTGGAGTGTTTTCCAACCGCCTCTTGTCATTATCGTGTACGTCATCAGATCTTATTGTATACTCGAAATCTGTTCCGATGACTCTGATTAGATCGATCTCCACCTTCTCATCCTCTGCAATCGTCACTTGTTGCCCCGAACGTCAACCAAAAAACATATACGCAAACTTACGCCGCAAATCCGCAAAACCTAACTTGCTATCAAAGCAAAACTCGCTATCAAAGTGAGAAAAGACCGCAATTTGCAATATACAAATTCAAAAGAGAAAGAGATACACTATAATAAAAACATTATTAACAACTCGCATAACTAACTTTAGACAATTATTTTAAGACGATTGTGTGATAAAAATTCGACTCTCAACATGAAACACGAGCATCTATACCAACAAAACGATTGTGTGATAAAAATTATTGCACTGTTCATGACCCAACAATCTATGTGGAGGAAGCCCACAAAGAAACCTAGGATTCGAAGCCTACAAAGGTAGCATGCGCGCCACGTGTCAAGCCATTTAGCTGCGACTAGAAATAAAAACAAAAACAAAAAAATAAACAAATAAACGAGTTGATTGGATATAGAATTTGAAAGTTGAAACAGAGCAGAAGATGATGGTGGAGCGTCGAGCATGACGATTGACAAGGGGCCTAAACCTAATTAACCCCTTAATAAATATCTTTTAAAAGTGATTATAGAAATCGAAATGGAGCTGAGCAAGTTGGCTTCAAGTCTTGCGTTTCCAGTGGAATCAGAACCAGAAATTGATAGCAGATCCAGTAGGGCTCTCACCACTTTCCAATGGGGTGGAACCATTGCTGCCCTGTAAGTTCTTCCACTAAACTCACACCCTGTTGTGAAGATCTTTGATTTCACTCACTCTGTTTTGATCTTTTTTTTCTGTAAAATTGTGCAGATTTCTGTTACTATTGAACAGATTAGGGAGGAGATCGTACACCCACACTAGTCTTCTTGTCTTGTTCCTTTTCACAAGTTTCCCAGCAGCTCTTTTCAAGATCTTGAGGTCATTTCCGATTATTTGATACCTTTTGGAGTTCTTAGCTTGGACTTTTACTGATCTGAGAGTCTAATCTTGATGCAGGGGACAATTTGGTTACTGGGTTGCCTTTCTTGCAGTTCTGGCTCATCTCTTCTTTCCTGAATCCTGTCCAGGTCTGAATATTAGCAGATGGTTCTTGAAATGTGTGCTATTGCTTTTTGCTCATATTGGCTGATGTTTTTGTGTGCAGCTTCTCGTTTTATCCTATTTGTCATCACCCCCAACTGGGTGGCTGAGGGACTGCGGGACAGCATTGTTGGTGGTGTGTTTTGTCTTGTGATTGTGATTGCTCTGGTGGTGACATGGATTCAAGGAATTGGGGGATTTGTTAATTGTGTATGTGATGCTAATTGCATTTTTTACTCTCTTGGTATAGCATTCTTGATCTTCTTTACAATATGTTACCTGTGTTTGGGATCTTGGTAGAAATGAATATCAATGTATACTGGGATTGTGCTGCTACCACTTATACAAGATATTGTATCTGTTTCTGATGTGTTTTGTTTAATCGATTGTAAGAAAGTTTCTCTCTTTAGATTGATGAGATTGTATCTGTTTCCATTCCACTTCATGTGGTTCATATAGATGATGATCTCTCAATATCCATTTTCTTCAACTATTGTGCTGTTGAAAACTAAAAGTACCTGTGAATGCAGTATACATAGTAGCTTATGCATCAGCTTGCACCTAAGCCCTCTCACGACTCACTAGAGTATTTTTTTTCGGATACGTTGAAATGGGATTCCTCCCTTGATCCATGTTATAACTCATTATATTCTGTGCACGCTCTAGCCCGAAAATGTTTTGTGAAAGTCTACTTGTGCTATTGTAGATCATTCAAATTATGCTCTGGGTTACTCATGGAAATACCTATATATATATATATATTTTGTCAACTGCTCTTCTTCTGCTCTCTCTGACAAAGTACATCTTATAAATTACCATTATGCATGGAAATACCTATTTCTTGATTGCAGATAACACCTTCATGGGCCTCTAAACCTATCAAACTCTCCTAAATCGTAATAGGGAGTAACCTCACTAAGAATCATTGATCCTCGTAGATTTGCTTATCCTAGTATAGGAACCTAAGTAATGTAAGTGTGAGATACCCCTTGTTTTGTAGTCACTTGGACTAATTTTGTTTCAAGCTTAAGTGCAGGAGTTGGTGTAGATACGGGAAGAATCTTGAAGCTGGTGGTCTTGCTGAACGGGACACTAATATTAAACCCTACATTACAGTCCTAGATTCTATGCAAAACCCACCATCATGTTCTCAAACAATAGTGCCTTGACCACTACCTTTTCCAACCCACCTTCAACAGAATCATAAGGTGAAGGTTCAATGGAACATGGTATTTGTTAAATGTGATACTGCTGGAAATGTTCTTAGGAATTGGTTGAATGAAGCATTAGTATCTGGTTTGAGTGAGTGGATCTATCACAGCATTGATAATTAAAATACCCATTATTACGAATATTATACATGTTGGTCATACATAATTTTCACAAGAGAAATCTTATCACGTTTGGAACTATACATAAGTTTTGGTAACTTCAAAATGCTTGAGTTTATGTTCATGGGCTGTTCCCTAGATCAACGAGCTATGATTGGACTGATGATTTGAATTTGGAAATCTTCTGCTTCTAATCCTGAATAAGGTCCTTCTGTTGTCTCATAAGGTGATTGAGTGAGAACAGAGAGGTTGAACACAACTTCTGCCATGCTTGGCCTTGCCAAAGATATCTCCTGCGTGCACGCTCTTGCCAATCCCGCCAAGCTGAGAACGCCATCAATGGGATAAAAGCTCTCCAAGTTCGGATCCATCCACTTTCTCACCTTCTCTTCCCTCTTCTCCTCAACCTCCAAAACCCCTTCTATTTCCTTCCACAACATAACAATCTCGCCATTTTCTTTAGTTCTCATCGCTTTCTTTCCTGAAAGCAGCTCCAACAGGACAACCCCAAAAGAGAAAACATCCACTTTTGGCATCATAGGATCAGTGGCAGGCCTTGCCATAGAGAAGTTTGCTATCTTGGCCTTGAACCTGGAATCAAGAAGTATATTGCTTGTTGTGATGTCCCTGTGCACAATGATGGGTTGAGTGTGTTCGTGCATGTATTGCAGGCCATTCGCTACATCAAGCGCGATATGTAACCTCTGATTCCAAGTGAGGCACGCTCTGGAGCTCGAGGAGTACTGCAAAGATTTGGGATGCAACCACTTGTCCAGCGAACCATTTTCAGCATGTTCGTAGACCAAGAAGCGACTTCCATCTATGTCAGACGAGACACCCATTAGCTTCACCAGGTTAGCATGATTCACTTTCTGCAATATCTTTAGCTCCTCTGTGACATCTTCTTTGATTTTCTTTACTGCCAAGACTTGCTCATCAATCATGGCTCTGTATACAGATCCTCCAATTCTAAAGTGCTCACTGAAATTCTTGGTTGCTTCACTGATGGCTCTGATGTCATACACAATAGGCTTGCCAAGATAGCCTGAAACCCCAGGAAGCAGCTTGTCCTGCATAATCTTAGGCTCAAAGCTGTCACTTTCTTTCAGCCCCTTCATTTGAATCAGATCGCTGGTCTCCAACGAGGAACCATACCGATTCAAAGTCTTCGTCTTCTTCTTGTATCTTCTATCATAGACCAAGAAACCAGCTGAAACAAGAACCAAAAGAGCAACTCCTGCACATACAGCAGCTACGAGAATCCAATGATGTCTTGGTTTTTTCTGAGAGGGATAAACCTGAGAGAGAAGTGGCATTTGCGCGACAGGAATCAAAACTGGAAGCCCCGCAGCATTGCTGAAGTTGTAGTAGTTGTTTTCATTTATGATATCAAGTGGTGATGCATTAAACTTAGCCCCCACAGCAAAAACATCATCATTTTGCTGCCATACATAAGTAATAATATCATTGATGCCTCTCTCTAAATGTGTCTCTGTAGGACACTTGCAGAAAAGAGGGAACACAGCTTCTGTGCCAACGTCCAAGAGAATCGGATTCAGCTCCGGGTTCATCTCTACCACAGTCTGCCAATTGGTGAGACGCTCAAAGGAAGAGACCGAGACCACGTAGAAGCTATCGCCTTTCTTGATCTTATATCTGATGTTGGCAAAAGATCTGTTACCAGTACAGCCACAGGAGACGGGCACCAGCAAGAGCTGGCCTGGAACCAACTTGTCATCTTCAGAGACCAGGTTACTAGCTTCTGCAATAGACGAAGGACTGACCCCGAAAAGATCAGATATGTTTTCAAGATTCAAGAAGTCTGGTGACTGAGCATGATATGCCACATATGTGTTACAGGTTGAATGGGGGCCTGGAGAGCAAGAGAAGTTGGCTCCTAAGATAGGTGGTGGCTGAGAAGTGACAACAGCAGTGAAAGAGAAGAGGAGCATGAGAAAGAGAGCTTGTGAGGATTGGAAAATGATTGCCATTGCTGTGAGCTTTGACAGTTTGTGGATGTGCTGGTTGTTGTTATGGCACAACCATGTAGCTAATGGTTGATGGAAAAGCTGAAAGAAAGAGTTGGTATGGAGCTTTCAATCTGAATACAACACATTGGCTTAATAAAAATCCAAGTAGCCATTGTTTTAAGCTCTGGCTTGTATGGCTATTCTATGAAGTCATCATCTTATTCTATCAAAAAGGACATGATTGTCTGTAGTCAAAAGACCTTAATAAACAGGACAAGAGTTGGTTCTCTTTCTGAAGAGCATCTTCGATGAGTATCAGAATAGTTAATGCAAGAACCAAATAAGGACGGCAAGAAGTTTGATTAACTACTATTTAATTCCTATGTAGACTAAATCACCAACTAATATGATGGTTCCACCCTGCATTTTATATACATAGCAAGAATATGATTGTTTCTGATCTGTGGGTGCAATCAGATGGAAGCATATTCATGCTAAGATTTGGTATCTGCATGGAGGATATGCCAATGAAATTGAAGAAAATTGCATCAGTGGCACAAAAGCCTGCATGTTGGTTTGCTGCAAATATTTAATCATCTTTGGTTCAAAAGTCAGATTGTTTGCAACACAATCAGATGAGGTCACTAAGCCATAACTTCTGTAGAGTTAAGAGGGAGAGATCAAAACACCATTTATTATTTAGTCAACACAGAACCAGGTCCTCAACAGCCCAAGATGGCTTGGCACACAAGAAGATTTTTCATATATTCAGTGTAAGTATACAGTGTATATTTTATTAGTACTTGTGATGATACAATCTGTGTAGAAGAGGGCATAACAGCATCTGAGAATACACAATCACTATTTTTATTGTATATCTGATTACTGAGAGGTACCATATGATATGGGGGTATTGATGACTATATATAAAACTAATATGAAAACTGAGGTATCTATCCAGCTATGTATGCATGCAATAGGCAATGACTGATTGTGTATGTATCACTTCTCTATCCATTGTTCAAACAGGAAAACTTCCCGTGAGCCGGATGTGATCAAGGGTCCTGCGCAGGCCATATTTTAGTACTGCCTGATTACCTGCTCTGAATCCATCTCCATAGGCTGTTGATGTATCTGACTCGATCTGGTGCTTAAAAAACTCACCAACCTTCTTCTCAAAATCAGAGCGTTTACCCTTCTTGGATGATCCTGAAGTAGATGATGTTGATGAAGACGATGCTGATGATGATGATGAGGCAGCGTCAGTGCCAGATGCAGAATATATCTCAGAATCCAACCACATGTGAGCTAAAACTTGGCAGATGCCTTCTTCAACCTCTGGACTCAGATTGGGATAACCTGTCAAAAATACATCAGTAAGTCTTAGGCAAAGTTTCTCAATGTCATGATAATAGGATGCATTGTAAGATAGCCAAACCCACCATTTAGCCGGAGCCACGCATGCATCATCTCATGAGCCAGTATTGAGCCAGTCAACAACCTGCACTTACACAAGTTATATGTCATAATATGAAGAAACTTCACCACTGAAAGGTATAAATAGAGACCAAGAGAGAGATAATACCTTGGGAGGCCATACAAAATGAGAATTGCTGTTACTTCACATTGACGAACTAGCCTATAAGGCTCTGTTATCATGTCTATGAAACGGTAGCCTGCCCCTATCTTCGGCCTCCTTGAAACCTGGTAATCAAGTATACAAATATATTAGACAGCCAAAATTGTTAACCAAACACCTTGATAATACTGAGCCAATGTTTGCATGAGAAGAAAAATCATGGGAAAGAAATTTGTACTGTAGTAATGGTCTGCTCTTCTGACAAACATAGACCTCTGGTCTCGGGCATATGATGATGACCCTGCCAACAACATATATAGTTTAGAAAAATTACTCTTGCTGAGCATATACATAGAACAATAATATGAAGGCTTCAAAATAAGCTTACATTCTTTTCTCCTTCCATAGCCTCATTGAGAGCTGGTCTCTCAACCAAGAGTAGTGGAACTTGCTGCTCCACTTTCATGTTTAAACCTTCATAAAAATCTTGAATTTCAAGGTAAAGAGGCTGGCATTCATGAGTGTCCATGATTCCAGAGTCTAGACACTCAAGACACAGCTTCCGCCCATCATCAAGTGACAGATATCTGGTGTCTCTGGGCTGCATTGCATATACAGAATGAAGGGTTTCACATTATTACTAGCAAACAAAAATACAGATCCTCCGTCCTTCTTATAAGCAGATGTAGTGGTTTCCCTTTGTCACTCCAATGTTGTTTTAATTAGGAGTGAAAGGGAATAAGGATGGAATAATTCATTAATATTAAACTTACCTCCATTCTTTCACAACTACAGCACCTACGAGTCCCATCACGCTCATGTGAGGGGCAGTACTTTTGTAACCAGAAAGGATGAGCCCTGTACTCAATTAGACCACCTGAATTTGTTGGGATCTGTAAAAAGAACAAAGATTTCACCATAAACATAAGGTATAGAATAGACGTCAATGAAAATATAATGGACAGCAACCTAACGAACATCAATGATGCAGAATCCAAAAATTATGCAGCTGTAGAACTATCTCATAAATTGGCCATATAGCAGATCAACTGGCCTGTACAGTGATTTTCTGGCCCCAAGGTTCCATACAGAACCCATCCAAGGTCAAACAACCCAACAAGGATACACATAAGCCAAGATATTGTTTGAATTTGTAATATGTTAGACCGAAAAGAAGTCATTTTGTTCATAGAGTTCACCATTCTTCGATTAACATTTGTTCCCGACAATAATAGTTCAGAAAATCTGAAAAGTAGGTGTTGCTGATTTCAATCTTCACACAGCTCATCAAATACACCAGTGTACAGTGATTTATGTGCTAAACAAGTTAAAATTTCCTCTAGCTTATTAGACGGAGCGATTCTATGATTGTCAGTATGTATCAGGTTCAGTGTTCAAGTTCAATAACAATGTGATGCATGATCTTTCCCAAACAGTGTCATAGAAGTTCAGATAATAGGTTTAACAAAAAAAAACTCCACTTTGGTTTATGGAGTGAAATAGTATATAATCTCTTTCACTCATCAACAAGCTACTATCATATTTACGTACAGAACTGAAGTGGTTGGGAACTTACAAAAGTATTGCAAACGTCACATTTTGGATGATGGTGATTCTTGTAGCAGGACTTGTGATATGGGCGACTTCCAGACATAGAAAACTATCAAAAGAAGGAATTTTGCAAAGTCAGAAATATCGCACACCATATTTAATTCAAATAGCCAAGTATTTAAGTATTTTGACTGCAAATTCAAAACTTAAATTTCAGAAACTGAATTAAATCTGGACCTCATAGTCGGTAATGGGCATATTGCAAGAATGGCAACGGAAACATTCTGGATGCCACACAGCACCCATACAACTAAGAAATCGCCCATGACCTATCTCCGCGCTGCAACCAGCACAGATCCTACAAGCAATGCATTTAGCTATAAGGTCAGAGATGAGACGCAAAAATAGATTTAGATATAAATGACCATACGAGAGTCAGATTTTTGAAACTGTTATACATAATGAGGTAGTGCATTAACAATATTTATAGAGGACTTGGTGAATGACTTGACAATACTCAATGAAAATTTCATTCTTTTATTTCTTGTATCCATTTACTACAAGCTCAATTCACAAACCAAGAGTTAGAGCAATTGCATGCACTAGTTATACGAGAACAGACTACAGAGATGGCATAAAAATCGAATGTATACCTGTAACCACCCGAGAACAATGGATAAGGTTGAAATATGCTCCCACTGGCACTTCCACCATCATACCGAGGAGGAGATTCTATGTTCAGACTCAAACTTTCTTGAAGCGCTTTAGCAAGTTGTTCATCTTCCTCCAATAATTGAGCTTTAGCAAGTTGTTCATCTTCCTTTAATTGAGCGGCAACATGCTGCTCATCTTCCTCCGACTCAGATTTGGCATGTTGTTCATCTTCATCTTCCTCTGACTCAGATTTAGCAGGTTCTTCATCTTCATCTTCATCCAATGGATGTAGTTCATCGTCTGACTCAGATTCATAATCTGAGAAATTAATATTTATATATTGTTAGAAGTATCATGAGTAACTTTTGATCTAAACTGATATGATAAATTATTAATTGTCCAAACTTCATGGAGACTATTAATTGTTCATAGAGGCTTTCAACAAGTAAATCATTTATTATAGATCAAGGTTCAACCTAGGACTCTTAGAAGCACTTGCACATTCAAAAATGTACTGAGTTATTAAATGTTTAATTTTGAAACACTGAGATTTGGTTTATAAAGGAATAAGAATTAAATGCCTAACTTATATGATCCCACAATTAATCGGGTCTATTTGATTGCAGTGGTGAGAAACAATTGACATGCACAAGGTCAGCATGTAAAACCATGAAACTTACCAATCACTTTTTTCCCTTTTCGATCTTCTTCTGAAAGAGAGAGCGCAATGGCACGTTCAATCTCTTCTTTCTCCTGCTCTGTGAGCTCCTCCTGCATCCCAGTTACGAACCGCATACAATTAAGACAGGAAAATGAAATGTAGATATATATTTGAACCTACAAGATCTCTGCACTTAAATGAACTAAAAGTATGAAGATATTATACTGCTACAAGACACCTATTAACAGAGAATGGCTAAGCCTAGCTAGCTGAATGATTATTGAACGGGAGTGACAAGCAAAAATCTACATAAAGCTTATGATTACCACTGAATTACGTGGCTCATCCCAAATTCTGTCATCTCCATATTTCCCCTGATATTGCCCTTTGGAGATCTTGTGGATTGAACCTTTAAGAATCTTTTTCAGCCAACCCATCACACAAAATGCTATTTTTCACGGGGCTGCTGGCAAACTTTTACCTGCACCAATGTTGTTCATATGGGTTAGAACATTAATTTCAAACACAAATAAGTTATACCAACAAGATTATGCAACTATTTACTAGTCAGGAGCAAGTACAAAAGATGGATGCTTTGAAGCATTTCCTTATAAAAAGTCCTTTAATAGGCATGTATATACATGAGAAAAGACTTAAAAAACCAATGAAGCAACTAAAAGAGCAGCAACATTCTGAGTAATGAGAATGAGGACCATATATATATCAACAGAATCCCTCAGCATTTGACAGTATATCTTATTCTGGGTAAGACTTGTTAATTTTAGGACAGAAATCAGATAAAAAGAACCAGACAGAGACAAAGAAACAATGAGGACTGATAGAAAAGATTGAAATTTTACTATCGATAACTAGAATCCCGTCAACAAATCATAGTTTGACCTAAAGGAGAAACCTTAATTAAGCTTGTCAAGTGACTGAACATATGTCAAATTAAGAAAATAAATCTATGCTGCCTCAAACCATTTGTTTGGTAACATCAACTGAAACAAAATGGAGTCTCAATCCAATCCAAAACTAACAAATTTCTTCATTATCACAAACAATCTCTGAGGAAAATACATTTTGAATCATCCAACTCTTAAAACACTCTGATTTCAATATGATTTAGCTACTAGGCAATCAAACAACCATTACCAAATCCCGTCCACTACAGTCCACCAAACAACTAAACAAAAATAAAGAACTCAATCTTTACATCGTTGGTAAATCTTATACAAAAGCCAAAGCAATCAGATGAAAATATTTTTGTCAGAAGAAATTTACCAGAATATAGATGAGGAATCTACAGAAACAACAGAATCTGATGAACCTCAGATCAGAGATAGAGCCCAATTGCAATGAAAGCATAGTCATCAGAGAAGACCCAGAAAGAAATTCAGGCGCATACCATCAATTGACACCATCAGACCTGAAAAACACTCAACTTTTTTTTTTTTTTGACAAAACCAAAGTCAGATTAAGCATCTCAGCAAAAAAAGAAGATGAGGGAAAAAGAGAAAAATAAAAGTGAAAAATGAATAAAAGGGTACTTGAATCCTACGCAAAATCCAGGCCAGAGAGAAAGCTAAAAATGCCAACAGTGAAAGCTTTTCTTTTTATGTTTGGGAACTTGATCATCAATCTGCCATCCTTAAAATAAAAATAAAAACCAACAAAAAGATGGATTGGAGATGGAGAGAATCAAGAAACAGAGAGGCCAGAACAGTAGGGTATGGTATGGTATCAATTCAATTTAATGCAACCCTCTTTGCCTCTTTTTTGCAAGTGGGTCCCTACCCATTTTCCTCCACATTTCCACTACATATCCAACTCAAACCAATAAATCTTTTTGGTTGAAAAAAAGTTCCCTCACTCTCTCACACACTCCTCAAAACTCCAGAGACAGACAGAGAGAGAGAGGTTGAGAGTGAGATCACTGAGATGACCTCCTGTGTTTGGGTCTACTCCAAGAAAGAAAAGGCCACTTTCTTTTCTCCTCCCTTTTTTATAGTCCAAGACTTCATGTCACTGTTCATATCCTTAAAAAAAATGCCATCATGTTACTTATTTATTGTGTATAGTGTTAAATCCATCCTCTTCTACTGTATATCTTTCACATTTATTGGTTTGACAAAAAAAGTGAAGTCTTGTTCAATAAATATGCATGTTATTGTTGGCACTCCCTAGTTACCACATGGGGTTTGTGCAAATATGCAGATAGAAAATGTATATTCCATATGTTGTTGATTAAAAATGGAAATGGCATTATTTGGTGATATGCATATATTCCAACCACCAACCAAAGGTGTGGCAATATTTTGTGATGTTGTCTCTCCAATGATTCATGCCATCATCATTTCAATTATGACAATAGCTTGCCAATGATCAGATTCAACCTATGCATCTGTGCAGTGCTGCTTCCACTCCTACTAAGATGGATCCACATTTGGATGGTCATTGGTGGCCTAAACAATCATGTCTACCTCTTGAAGAAAAAAAAAAAAAAAAAAAAACATTTTCAAAGTTTGAAAAGCTCCGCAAGAGTTTCTTCTTAAAATCACATATTCTTCTAAATGTGTTTATTGTTCATTTATTCTCGTTAGCGATTCTTTAAAAGATGAAGCAGTGAGTATCAAATAGTTTACTAAGAATTAATTACTCCAGCGGTCTCTCTATTATCAGGAATAGATCGAATTAGTCCCTCTATTATCAAAACGTGAACTCTGTTAGTCCCTGCCGTCAGGTTCCGTCCAAATGGCTGTTAAGTTTGCTGACGTGGAATTTTTTTTGAATAAAAATAATTTAAAAACAAAAATAATAGACACGTGTCATGCTCTGATTGGGTTAAATCATTAAATGAAGAAAATCATAATTAAATTTAAATTAGAATTAATTATTACTAATTATTATATAAT
>JAYMTH010001658.1:0-14305 GCA_036897465.1 Pelargonium australe | reverse complement strand
GACAAAATCTTGGAGTTTCCGGCGAGAGTGTTCTTGATTAATGAAGAATGGAAAATTTGTCATTTTAAAAGTTTTGGAAGTCATGTGCACCGCACATGATGAGAGATAGTATTTTTCCGTCCAAGTTAACTGACGGAACAACGATTGCATACTTTAGGGTAGTCGAAAGGTAAAAAAATAGTTTAGGGTAGCTAAGTGCAAAAGAGGGATAATTCAGAGTAGCCATCTATAATTACCCCTATATATAACATAACGAACATTTTTATATTTTATATGCAGTTGGTCGACATAATAAATTTCACGGTTAACCTTGTAGAGTATATAAGTTTTTGGATAAAAGTAAAGTCGACAAATATTTTGTCTTGGTCTATTTATTATAGGTCGACAGTGAAACTAGAACATTTTATAATATTGAAAAAAACATGTATATCTCAAGGGTTAAATGGTTTTGCCACTCTTGTAATGACATTTTTTTTTTCTTTAACAGCAAATCAAGGTTTAGCATGGTTTGAGCTATTGGACTTATCTATTTTGTTTTTATAATTAAACTGATGTTATCAGTTATGTCCGATTTTGATATGTCAGCATAGGGTACTGTTGACGTGGTCTAAAATATTAGGTTGCATGATGATTATCTGTCCCATCAAAACCGACTATAACCAATTCAGTCCAATGACTTAGAACATACTAAATCCTCTAAAGCTAAAAAAATGTCAGTACATAGAAAAAGAAAACAATTAACCCATATCTAAATTTGAGGTTGAAGATCGACTGTAAAACTAGAACGAACTATACGTACGACATAAAAAATTTATGTATATTTAAATAGGGTTATATATTTCCAGATCCTCTAGACTGTCTTTTTTTTCTATGCTACCCCCTGCCCTCGGAGTTTAGCCGTTTCGAACCCTGATCTGCAATGTTTTATTATTTTCACCCATTTGACCTGCTGTAACCGGTTGCCATACGAGTTTTAATGACGTGGACTGCAAGAGTTTTAATGACGTGACATATGGAAACCGGCTATAGCAGGTCAAATGGGTGAAAATAATAAAACATTGCAGTTCAGGGTTCGAAATGGCTAAACTCCGAGAGCAGAGGGTAACATAGAAAAAAAAAAAGACAGTCCAAAGGATCTGGAAATATATAACCCATTTAAATATGAAATCAACTCATATTTTCTCTAAGTCTGCTATATTTTTTTTCTAACCAACAATCCATACAAATATCACATCTTATCGTTATGACTTGAGATTGGGTTATTTTGTTCATTGAATGACAAATCACACAAATCAATTTTTGAATTAATAAGAACATAGGAAATGTTAATTTCGTGTGCTTGTAAGAGAGTTAGTGTTGCGTATCTTTCCACACAAACCTAGTAAATTTCTCACTACACATGAGTTGTATACGAGAATTTAATATCGTCTAATTACATGTTAATTTTATCCACTGATAAATTTGTGTAAGAAAAAGAAAATGATAATTACAATTGACTATAAATACATTTTACAACTGACTATCTATAATTGACACATTTTGCAACTGACTATCTTATATTTTTCTCCATTCATTCTGTCAATTAATTTTGACATAATAACACTCTCATAGAAAAATTGAAATGACAATTTTACCCTTATTTTTTATTGGTCAAAAACAAGTTCATGAATGTTCTAGCCGAAAACTTCACTTATTTTTGTTCAACAAATACAAATCCAACAAGAACCCAACTCAAATCCAACGCAAACCCAACACAAATCTAATACAAACCCGAAATTTGTTAAACCAACATAAACCCAATACAAATCCAACAAAAACCTAAAATTTGTTCAACCAACACAAACTCTAACATTTGACTAACAAATCCAACACAAATCTAATATTTGTTATTCCAACACAAACTCTAACATTTGACACAAATCCAATATTTTGTTCATCCAACACAAACTCTAACATTTGACACAAATCTAAAAGTACAGGTTAATCAATAGTTAAAATAGACAAAAGGTTATTTTGGTCATTTTGTGTATTAATTGACGGTTCATTAGATAGAAAAAAAAGTGATGAAAAATACAGAATAGTCAATAGCTAAAAAAAAAAAATACAGTAATCAGTTGCAAAAAATGTAAATTATAAGATAGTCATATGCAATTATCCCACAAAGAAAAGTACATACACACCAACCACACATGCACCAATAGCACTGAACAAAAGAACCTGATTAACACTTGAAACAATTTTCACCACAATAGGAATGGCTATAAATATCAACACTAAACATAGCCCAAATCCATAACTGTCTTCTCAAGAAGCAGGCACTACAGATAAAACAAACAATAATAAGTAAGTAAATCATTTGCAATAACAGTAACTCCTATTGATTCTTGATTTCAATTTCACATTCAGGACATCCAATACCACCTAGTTTACAATACAAGATTAACAAACCGAGTTGTAGATGGAAACCAAATAATGTGTTTGGTATTTTTCACCAAACACAGTAAATAATGAAAAGAATCCAGTTTGGTTTACAGTTACAGATTCCAACACACCCCAAGACAAGTCAATGAGAAACTAAATGACCTACTGGATGCTCTTCTACCACCTTGGCCCTGAATTCCTTTCAGCAGCTGCATTGCATGCATACCCACTAACCATCAATCCTTTGAACACAGAGCATTTTCATAATTAGTACCATACTTAACTCGATAAAATCTGGCAATTGGGCAAAGATTCAGACCGCCTTAACCAAAATAACTTGCATGCAATGCAACCATAGCTTAAAGAACCGTAACCACAAATTATATTTATCTAAGCACAATCAATGAGCAAGTTTCTGTTGAGGATTTCTAAGTGTCAGCCCACAAGGCAAGTGAGCTATATCCAGTAAAAGTTTTGGCGGTGGAAAACTTTGTTTCAACCTTAGGTAATCTTTCCATACTCTTTTCTTCCTCTGGGTGATGGCGGAATGCTTGATACAGGGTGACTAGCCCTGCGCCCTACAACATAATATGCCAGGATTTGTTAAAATGATATAACTCATGGCCCCTCATTTATTCACCAAATACATTGTTCAGACCAGAGTTTTTAAAATTCCTTTATCTTTTAATTTGAAGCTTTTGTACCATATCATGTAAATTTTAAATTTTAAATTAAATAATAATAAAAAAAGGACTAGAAAGTTGAAATTGCAACGGCATTCAAGTAAATAAGTACCCCATGACATTCCATTGTTGAAGGAGTTATTTCCAGGAGAACGTGGACCCCCAGGGTTGAAACCAGAAGGAGGGGGCTGAACCTTCATATGACTCCATTCGCTACCCCGAACAGAGCTGGATCTCCCATGATGAAAACGCTGAGCAGGTTGCTGTCCAAAACGGCTTGGAGAATTTTGTGAGAAATGAGGCGAGAAATGTGCAGGTTTTGACATGGGACGGACATATCCAGAATGAGGCTCATTAGATGAAGGAGGGCTTCCCACCTCTACATGTGAAAATGCTTGAGTAGGTCCATTCTGTCTAAAACATATTAAAAACAATAACAGAAACAATATCATGCAAAGGACTCGAATAAAGTATTAAACCCATCCCAACTTTTACCCTAAAACTGAAATAGAAACTACAAAACTGACAAATACATCAAGTCTAATACTTGTCAACATAACCCATTACTATTTTTCTCAAATAAATTCTAATTAATACAGAATCCACTGCACAATAAAAAGTTCCCATACTTGAATACTGCAGAACTCATAATGACATAATCATCGGAACACACTTTTTAACATCTTTTCATGACATGGTAAAAACTAGGCCAATCCAATGCATTAATCATATCCCTATAATCCATTCACTCAAATGCAATAACCCATGAAGTTCTACAATTAAGTATGAAACTAATACAATGCCTACAGTAATACAAACCATACCTTTGATTCAATGCATTTGAACTTGTTCCCGAGACGATGTTCAACCTACCAACTCCACCCAATGGATCTGCAGAACTGAGATGCATCCCTTTGCTAAAATCAGCAGTTATGGAGTTCACATCTGAACCATCCTCTTGCAAGAGAAGATCATCACTGAAAGAGAAATGGGAAACTGAGAAATGTTAGAATTTTAAGCCTTTCTATAAAAATTGACATTAGGCTCTATTCGAACAATTGCAAGAACATGAGCTCCAATACTATACGTCAACTCTGTTAGACAAGTTTAGCTTACCGTTATATGTTGCTCAATTATGTTTTCACTCATTGTTATGAGACTACTCTTTAGTTCCAACAGGAAGTAATATCATGATTTCTTTTCCTCAGACAGAGGGATTAGACATTTCCATAAAGGTCTGTCCAAGGCAGTAAATTACTACACACCATCCCACCACATCACTTCATTATATCCTACTAATTTCCTTTCCTATCAGCCTAAAATCTTATAACACACTCAACTAAAATATTCAAATTAAGCTATATTTTTCTTGTTGCATCAAAAAGGCTTGTTGACCAATAGAAGAACACTCAGTATCTTAAGGCACGAAGGGTGAAAACTAAGATAAAATGAAGGATGATAGACTAAATAATCAAACAATTAAACTGATGGATCATAACAAACAGAAATGGAAAGAAGGTTGACACACTAGGATAAGAAAAAACTACCATGGCTAACCAACACCTAGACATCGATGCTTACAGCTTAAGATCACACAGAGATACATGAAAACTTTAGGACATTTACAATTAAGTTAGAGATATGATAAACTACCTTCAGAGGCAGGCAAGGTATTGTTTTACTGTGCATTAAAATTACTTTAACGACTTGTTTAAGTTGAGATTGAAATCAATACTGACCTATAATTGGGATCCCAATCTCCAGGATCAGGGAGTGAGAGGTTAGAATCAGGATTTTCATGCGCTACACCAGTGGTTTGAGGAAATTGCGTTTTGAGGCCAATTGGAATTGAGCCCGGGATGTTCTGAATGGCAGAGTAACCAGTAGCAACTCCACTGCCTCCACGATGCTGCTTCCAACTTGCACTTGACTGCTGATGTGATGGAGAACCAACATGCACTTGAGAGCTCCCCTCAGGGAGACTAGAGCTAGTGCCATCAGCAAAATGGCCTTGCCAATGTGAAGATGAACTCTCCTGAGACTGTGGACTTCCAGAATATCCCCAACTTTTTCTCCTATTGAACTGGTTAACTGCTGACATCTTTCCTAGAGGTGATCCATGACAGCTTCCTCTTGCCGGAGAAGTTGAACCATAATGTCCAGGAGAACCACCTGAAACTTGACCATAGGAGCTAGGAGGAGTGAACTGTGAAGGACTGGTTCCAAGAGGAAGCGGTGCAAAGCTTCCTGCAGATGGACTCATGCCAAGTCCATTGCCATGTGAGAAAGGAATCATCCTCCGCCTTGCATCAGGACTACTTCCCAGTATTGATGCACCACCCTGTGCATGGATGTTCATCCCCAATGGACCCACGGGTGAATAATATGCAAACATATTATTACTATCTCCATAGCTTCCATAACTGCTGCCAAACCCTATACCATCATTATAGCTACCATGGCTTCCTATACTGCCATAACTACCAGCGTGTGCATATTGCATCATCTGAAAGTGTGGGCTGTTATGAATGGAAACTCTGTTCCTGCCTGGAATCTGCTTGAAGTGTAAATATACTTCAGCCAGATTAAAACTGTACTAATAAGTTCTAGAGGAAATAATGATCAAAATATGAACATAATCTCCAACAGTTGAAGGTATGTCACAATAAATAGGGCATATGTCTTACATTGGGAGAGAGACCAGCAGCAAACCAATGCCCTCCGCCAGGGTGATGATCTACTTTAACATTTTGGGCAACAGGCTACAAGAGAAGATGGGTTAGAAGAGTTAGAAGTGCAAAAAATGGATCTAACCAGATCTGAACTTCATGTTTCAACAATATAAGCATGTAGCTAAGGAGAGTAGGATGCAGGAACAATGCATAATTCTTAAGGAGATTAAGAAGCAATCCGGAAGCACAAATAGAATTTCTACGTTCTAATGAGAAACAAATATGCCAATACTAAAAGCTCACTGAGACCAACTTGGTCATATGTAAAAATAAAATAAAATAAACTAAGTGTGTAAACAAGACAGTTATATGTGGTAAATGGTAATACAGAAATAGTGGGACCAAAGAAGAAAGTGGTACTACATGATCTGGAGACATTAAAAACAAACAAGAACAATATTGCATCATCATTTTCTGAGGCTTCAAGAGCCAATTCATTAGTTCACAGAAATCCACTTACCACACGAGGAGTTTCAGGGGGAGGTTCGTAAGGGCGCGTGAAAGGTTCACCAGTTACAAATGGATGTTTTGAAGCCTGCAGTTGCAGATGGTCAGACTCTTAATATCTGAAGTTAAAAATTATAGCAGTGGAAATCAGAACACAATGATACAATGCAGACCATGTGGAAAACCTAATCACCTGAAATGGTGACCATCGTTTAGCAGGATCAAACTCAACAAGTCCCCTCAAGAAATCAATCAGTGCCAATCGTATTTGAGACTCTATTACATGATTATAACAAGAAACAATTAGTGACGTGTTAAAAGCTAGCAATGTGTTTTGCACAACTATTTAGTGCAGTTTTTGTATTCAGAAGCTGACCCTTGACAATATCTTCCTTGGGCAAGTTTTTTCTGTAAGGGTAATTTTTGACAATTGCTTCAAGGTTCATACGGTTGAAGTACTCCTTCCCAATTGCTGGGTTTTTCTTCTCTCTCTGTACAGTTACAGTAAATAATATAAATGAACCAACAAGCTCCATCACATGTACAACACTTGAATAGAAAGGACTGAAAATCAACAATGCAAAGCAAGTGCTGAGCACAAAATAGGTGTTTGCTAACAGGTTTGGTTCGGAACTGAACCTAAAGTGCTGAACGAATTTAAACAAGTTCAACTAGTTTATCAGTAAGATGTTTATCATACAGACTGTTTTTCAACAATTAATGATTAAAATAATATATTTCTTTTATATATAAAGAAACAAAAACTGCAGCAGCCTCATTGTAATTGGCACATCCATATCTCTGTTTGCCAAACAACCCCTAGGAGACGAGATGTTAAAACTTTTACTTGGAGAAATCACTACTTCCCCTTCTATTTACTGAATTTTATTTTTGCCATAAAAACTACAATATGAATACTTACAGCTTCATATTCTTGTTCTGTCAGTGCTTGGTAAGCACTTGGTCCACCCATTGAAGCTTCACCACTCTCTACATAGTGGACACTCCCAATGCACTTAAAGTACTTAGTTGTGTTTTTTGCCTCCTTCAGTAAATAATCAGGGGGTTGTGTTCTACAACATTTCAACCATAAGAAGAAGTAACATAAAATTGAATCGATAAGCAAATAAACAATTGTTACGCTGTACAGAAAATTATCACACCTGATTAGTAAAAAAAAAAAAAAAAAAAAACTATATATATGAACATGACCAAGAACAAATGTGGGTGAAATAATCCAAATGAACTACCAACATTGGAAAATAATAAATCGAAAAGAAAACGCAAATTATCACTTCCATACTTATTCTGATCTATTTTATTAATAATATTACAGAGAAGAGGCAAGAAAGCAAAGAAAATAAAATCTCTATTTCCAGATCTAGAAACTTGTAGTGCTACGGCTTGACTTCCAAGTTCAAACAAAAATACAGAAGCATACCCAAGTATCTCAACCATTCGCCTTAGAAGATCAAATTCTGACGCTCCTGGAAATAGTGGCAGCCCAAGAAACAATTCTGCAACTATGCATCCAAAAGACCACATGTCTATAGCTGTAGTATATCTGGCAAGGATCAAGGTCCAAACTAATACTTTATCCCAAACAGTGGATCTCAAACATAAATACTTGGGATCTCAAACCTTAAAGTTTTGTGCAATATGAATCTAAACTTTCATCATAGGTGTAATGTAATCTTCCATTTAAAGTATAAAGTGTCATTACAATAGCAGCAAACCCTGACAAACTGCCCCCCAGAAACAGAACAATGGCTGTCACCAAGAACAGATAAGCCTAACTAACTGGATCAGCAATATCAACCAGCTGAGATAAGGTTCTCTAAATTATTGGACAATTCAAAAATAAGAGGATCCAACTTCACAGTGGACAAAATTAAAATCTCAGATATTGCCATAGCATATATAATCAGGCTAACTCTTTTAAACTAAAGGTTCAACTCAGCTCTTAATTTGTCTCACCTGAACCTAACCTGTTGCCTGTTGGTTTGGATCAAATTGCAAATAGAAAAGGGCAATCAGCCTAACAGAATATGAGCAATCAATTTTAAGTATTTGACAACCATTAATCAATACCTCAAAAAAAAAAAAATATTAAGTATTTAACTCTAAAACATTAGTACCACAAAAATTGAAAACACGATATTAGAGTACATCTGGGACACATGATTACTCTCTCATTCAACTAAAGATGTTCAGATTGGGCGTTTGCAGTTCTAGAAAGAACTTAAAAAAACTTATACATAATTGATATTTTTATAACTCTTTATACTGCAGGCAGAGTAAATGTTTTCATATATGAAACTACTCAACCATCTATAGTTAACAATGTGAAGTTGAAATTTGTAATTTGAGAATGAAATAAAAACCTAAAATTTGCTCATTTTATGGAACCACCACGTCCTAAACACAATGACTATATAGAAACACAACCCTGGCAACCATGTTGAACATGCTAGAAGCCAAGAAGTAAGCAGCAAATGATACCAAAGAAAAGGCTGCAATTTAAGTAAGAGGATACTGGTAACCAAGCAGCACTTCTGGAGATCTGTAGTAACGGCTCTGCAGAAGAAACAAGACTGATTTACATCCCAACACTATAAGAATGAAACAAACTTCATAAATAGACACAGATGCCAACCTGAATATAAGAGTAAACAGTACGATCTTCCATGCATGCCGATCCAAAATCAATAATTTTGACCTCTGCTGGCTTGACACTGTCATGTTCAAGACACATAATACACAATCAGTAAAAAAAGACCTATTAAATAGCATGCAGTCCAAAGTCATCATGGCTAGCATCTTGCCTAGTGCAGAGAAGAATATTTTCTGGTTTCAGATCACAATGAATTATACCAGCCTCTTTCAGTAGAGCCAATCCACGCAGAATCTATATTGTCAACAACAAATAACGATTAGATAAACAATTCTTAGGTGAACACGATGATAATCCCCTGACAAAGGTTTAGTTTTTTTGTTCTAAGTATTATTGAATTTTTAATACTCTTTGTATATCAAACAGAACCACAAGAGAGAACAGATCTACCTGTTTTGAGAACAACTGGACTATACTCAATGATAATCCCCTGAAGTGATTGATCTTAATAAGCTCATACCTAAATAATTGCAAAAATGTTAAAACATGCCACACAAGAACCTAAAACAACAATCATATGGAATTACAGGGAAAAGAACAGGACCCACAATGTACCACTTTCAGTGTAAACAAGGATACTATTTAAAACTTACAAATTTGTATCAAGTAGTTCAAAGCTAATACACAAATGTCGCTGAAATACAAAGTAATCATATATACGAACAATGTGATGCTTATCCTCGGGATCGTACTTCTTATTTAACTGCAAAGATCAAACAGCAGAGCAAACATTAAGTTTTTTTCACAAGATATATATCACAAGTAGAGAAGAAACTAAATGCCACATAAATACCGTGGTCAAGATAGAAACTTCAACCAATGCTTGCTGATAGTATGCGGGCTGGTTTTTGATGATTTTCACAGCCACAAAACTATTAGTTTCTGCTACCCAGCATTTAGCAACTTGCCCAAATGTCCCATGACCAAGAACATCTTTCACAACATATCTGCAAATGTTACATAATAGAACAGAAAATAATTAATCTGGAGAGGTATCATCAGAACAGCAATAGCCCATAATTGGTAATTCAGAAAAATGATAACAATTGCTTCTAGATACACTCTCCATTCCCCCCTTCTCTCATTCATAATAAACTAATCTGTAGTCTTATTTCCGTTCCCTTCAGTTTCTTATTTCAGTAATGTCAACTAAAACAAATATGCAAAGCTTATACACTTTACAACTCTAATGAATTTATAAATATACAGCAAGCAAATCAAACATAAAAGAGAAACAGGGAACATATTCTATTGCTATAACAAGCTCATATTCAGTTTTTTTCCGTTAGTAGCTCTACAGCAATGCATTAACATTGCGGGAAAAAAACTAGCACAAGATGGAAACCAAGATAGAACAATGTTTCCTGCATTGCAAATAACTGAAGAAGTATATAGTATATACATGTTTTCTTCTTTTTTTATAAGACAATGGTATGCACTTGTCTCTAAAGTGTATAGTACAAGGGTTTCCCTTTTTAACTAAACAATTGCTTCTAATTTTCACAAGAAATATTCTTAGAAAAGAAATATAAAAAGTTGACTAGAATTCTTTTACTGCATTCAGTGCATTGGTATGCCTTCTAGTCCAAAAGTCATGACTTCAGGTGTTAACAGCTTGCAAACTGGAAACACAGCATACACCCTGCCATGCATCAGGGAGTGAATTTTATTCAATAGTGCTAACTCCTTTATGTTTCAGCTAGCATGAAATCTTGAGCCCTGAACAAAATTTGTAGACTATTTTTTTTTCCTTGTCTAAATAAAACTCATGAAATTCCCTATGCAGCCCTAAACAAAAGATATAAACAGCCAACTTCAGGTGTTTATGGCACAAACAATAAAATGAACACATATTAATCATATCTTGAAGAACCGGATTATTGTACACTTGATAAGGTAAATTGGGACAAACCTCCGCTGTGTGTCTGGATTGAGCAATACAGTGTTTACAGCCAGAATAAGATCTGAGTTTGCATTATCATAACCATCATTGAGCACTCCAGTTGATGGGCTGGTCAAATATCGCTTTGGATTTAAATCTTCTGAATATTTGAATTGTGGATTGCAGATTTGGAATGTTTCAACTATGTCCTTAGTTAGTCTTGCTACCAACTGTACAATTGAAAGTCATGCATCAGTACACAAATCCATTAGTTGATCGAAGGTTCAAAAATAAATGATATATCCTTAAACTCATAATAATACACACAGAAATTCCAATGGATTCTTGCGAAAAGAAAAAAATTCAGCAACTCGGCAACATAATAGATAAGAGCATTGGCTAAGAGTCGGCGGGGGAATATTATACATTTTCTAAAGATAGAATAAGAACACATTCACAAGATAGCAACATTTAAACATTCTTTCAGACTAATAATCCAATTGACCAATAGCAATCCATATCTCTCACCCCATTGACAGACTAAGGTAGCGTTCGTTTAATAAATTTTGATTGAATTCCAGGGAATTGAGGACATATTGGGTATTATAAATTTGTAATTATTGCGTTCGTTTAGCTTTTTCAGGAGGGCATATTTGGGATTAAAAAATATTCTCTTTCCTCAAATGAGTTAAATAATTCCAAATTTGAAGGAATTGAGATAACACATCTACCATGGTATTTCAATTCCTTAGAATTTGGATTTATGTAACTCTTGGGAAAGAGGGTTTAACTATTTTAATTAAGTTAAAAACTACATTAAACGAACGCCACCTAAGAATGGCTACAATGACTTGACCACAATATGAAGGTATATGCATCTACATGATATGTTTATACAATAGGCTCATTACTTTATCTTTCTTTTCCGATCAAGATGTGTAGATCCACGGATCAGCGGATATATCTTAACTAAATTGGGCTCACTCTAAGAGTCACCCTTTTTACTATGACATCACCTCTCCCTTTGGCAGGTTTCACCAATTTGGAACTTGGAACTTTGCAGGCCATATTTTGGCCAATACATCATTGTGAGGTATTCTCCTTAATTCTAAACTAATTAAGTTTTCTTCTTCTTTTTCCATGATTGAGATTGTATACCTTCATTGAGTATAGGTCTGAGGGGAGCCTTGCATCATTACCAACTCTTTCTTTTCAGTCATAGCCAAACCCAGAATATAAACAATACAACTAGCTAGCAATTACATATTAGGATACTACATTCTAATAGAAACACTAAAGTTTTTAAAACATCAACTAATGTATCAATATGGGGCTCACCATTCCAAATTAACCATAATTATTTCTTCACTGATTTTGCAGCATGTGAATCTGAATTATTTCACTTTTTCTGACAAGTGACAAGTGTAGATGAATTGCATCACTTATAAGTTAGTATTATCCAAATTAATCACTATGCCTAAAGTTCTCTGACCACCCTTAATAAAATTATAATCACACCCCCTTCCCTGTGTCACTCACTTGTTACAAATATCATTCTCAACACTTTCTATACTACTAAAAAAATAAACATATCTTCAACAATTAGTTGATTATTAGAAAATTACCTTGTTTATAGTAAATAGATATGCAGTCCATCTATTTACCCTCATAGAGGGCGTTCCCGTTTACACATTATATTTAAGTATATTCATTCAATGATCTCATTCACTACAAAGTACATTTTTCATCGACAATAATAGTAATATATTACTACCAAGAAAGAGGGAAAATTTGACATAGTGACCAGTTATGAAATATAGCACTTCCATGCATGTAGGACATTTGGAGGGTTTGGAAGGGTTTAGCCACTTCCATTCTCTTTTAGCTAAGACTTCAACTTTTATCTTTGGGGTTTCACATTTCAGCTCATTTAAACCCAGACTAGACCAAGCATGCATCAACAATGATGTAATAAACTAATCATTTGAAAAACGGGGTGCAAAAGTAGATATGCATTTATGTCCCTAGACATGGCACTATGGCATTGAGGGTGTAAATCAGAATCTTTTGACTTTTTGCCAACTCCCTTTTGGAGTTTCATAACACCACTAGAAGCACTCAAAGTGGCTAAGTCCGTGCGCTTAAAAGTCAATACACAATAGACATTTGCCACAATAAACCAGGCATGGCAAGGGAGAAATTGAAGTAGTTGTCTAAACAAGTTTAGCTCTTTTTCCTCTCCATTGGATAACATGTAGTGTACAAGTACCAACATGTACATACTCCCAAAAATAATAGCAGTGATTACATAATATAGTCTAGAGATATTCATATGAAATAATAGAATCTAAACCCTAACCGCGTTTCCAACAACTGAGAGTCTACATCTTAAGGGCAGCAACCAATTTCTTACTCTACTAAAATGGAGGTGGGATTTTCCAATTTAGCTATAGGCTATAGCACCCTATCTCCAATTAGAAACCCAATGCTACATCTCAACATTCAAGCAGGAAACAATGTGCCAAACATACCTAATAACGAGAAATGATATAGGGCCAATTCAAACAACCAGGGAAAAACATACAAGAATAGCAAAAAAAAACCAACTTACAGGTTTCCTCACAACAACGCTTAAAGTCGGGGACTTGATGAGAGTTCTGCTCTGGTGGTGCGGCGAATAAGGACTAAAGACGAGCTGGTTTGGACGCCACTGCAACCCAGGCGTTGACGCAGACGCCGATGATGATTCATCTCCACTTGAGTCCTGGACCCCGTGCCCAGCTCTGCTGCTGGCAACACTGACCTCGTCCATGGCACAGACCCAAAACCCAAAAACAAATATAAATGAACGGTAATCAAACTCGAACCCAGAAATTGACCTCGCCCAATGCCCTGTCCATCGATCGTAACCGCAAACAGAACCTGCTCAACTCAATCAACCTAATCAGTATTGCTCCAGAATCGCAATTGGGCCGGTTCGAGTGCTGCTACAGCTGGTCATACAGAAAACCCACCCACCGATTTCAATCCCATGCTGAGCTCATCCACCACAACCTCGTTCAATCAGAGGAGATATCAATGCTTAGATCCATGTAGAGATGTCGAAAACGAGTCGGATTGACGATCGGGAGATGGGACACAGCGAGCCGAGCATGCAGAGTAGATTTGATCAATTGAAAATCAGAAGAAAACCCAACAATCGAAGACCGAAATTGGGAGATTTTGAGGGTTTATGGAAATGAATAGATAATGTCGAGAATGGCGAATTGAGGGTTCGATGGAATTGAAATTGAAATTGAAATTGGGGGCGATTTTAGAGAGAGAAAGGGGGTTTTGTTGAGAGAGAGGGGACTGTGAAATTGTTGGTCCGAGGACAGCCACCGTCTTTCTTCCTCCAGAAATGAGAGTTTTATTGGATTTGTAATTTTTGTAAAAAACCACTCACTGCGTGTCCTTTTCTCTTTTT
>JAYMTH010001657.1:0-14307 GCA_036897465.1 Pelargonium australe | reverse complement strand
CGCTCTTCCCACTCACGCATCCTGTGTTTCCAATTGCGACACTACCCTTGGGTAAATGGACCCAATATTAGGTTTGGAGAAGGATGCTATTGCTAATAATAGTGATAAGGTTATTTTTTCATTAGTGGAGCCGCCAAGACAACTCGTGTTTTTGCATGCTCTTTGTCGGCTTTCTAAATTAAGCCTCGGAT
Source organism: Pelargonium australe (assembly GCA_036897465.1). Classification (NCBI taxonomy): domain Eukaryota; kingdom Viridiplantae; phylum Streptophyta; class Magnoliopsida; order Geraniales; family Geraniaceae; genus Pelargonium; species Pelargonium australe. Next base: position 14,116 of record JAYMTH010001657.1, on the reverse strand, counting down.
ATACGAATTCACAGGATCAAGCAGCCTGTTTATTTATTGTATTACAATATTAGATATAATACTAATAATAAGTTGACTTTGGAGAGTTAGAGACAATTAACTGTCGAGGCAGGGACTTTGGAGGTGACTCGGATATGTTGCGACGTTGAGAAGTATGAAGAAAAGATGATGACTTTTCTTGAAATATGGTGGAATCTTAAGGAGACAAAATATGGAGAAAAAGTTTACAGTTCTCGTGATATAGTGTACTCTTGTGGTCTTGTGGAGAATAAAAATTAAGTAAGGAGAGGTGAATGATTTTTTTTTGTGAAGTGGTACGAAGTCGATGATTTTCTTTATGATATAATACAAGTTTAAAAAATTTCTTATGACATGAGAGCCTCTTTTGGAGCGTGATCTACATTTCTTTTAGGTGTTCCACGTTGAGAACGTCCACCATACTTGTGGGAAAGAGCTGCTAGAAAAGTTGTAAGGCATGAGAAATGGTTGTGAAAAAGGTGCACATGCAAGGTGACTTTAGTCACTCGGTTTTATCTCGACATTGGGTTGGTATGCTCTTATAACTCGATGAAGCTTGGATATGATGCGGTCTCTTGGGTGAAGGTATCATGTGGCGCCTCTTCATTTTCATTATTATTCATACTTTTACGCGTAGCATCACCTAAATTATTTGTAAAATTCAAAATTATCTCCTAAACTTAGCTAATTTTGTGATTCAACTCTATGTATTCCTAAAACTAATATTTTGCCCCCAAATTATCCCAACATTCAAATTTATCCCATAAACTAACTTAATTTGTAATTCAACCCCAAATGGTCCTAAATTTTAACATTGAAATCTTAACTAATTAATTAACTCAAATTTTCAATTTGACCTTAGATATTTTTAAAATTTTAAAAGGTAAAATATAAAATTTGGTCTATGAGTTTTCGTGTTTTGACCCAACTTAGTGCCAAAATTTTTTAACCCAAGAACTTCCGTGTTTCAACCCTATTTAGCCCATGAATTATATTCAACTCAAATTTGTCTTTAAACTTTCAAATATTGACTCAAAGTAATCTTTGCTCTTAAAGTTTATAACAATACTTCATGATCAAATTAGTGTAAAGCTTGAAGTTATTTATAAATTTAATTTAGAGAGATAAATGTCAAATCATAAATGAAAAAAATAAAGGCATGTGACCAAAATAAAGCTCAAAAGAGGACAATTCATGAATGGGAATTTATCTTTTAAGGATAGATAGGAGATGAGGAGATCCCCATTGCCCACTCTATCTATAATACCCAATCTTCTGCCTTTGTGTGGTTGTGAACCATTTTTTGAATTGTGATAGGAACTCTTAAATTCAAAGTCCCTTTATTTCCTTACTTTATTCAAAATAGGAAACACCAACTAAATTTAGAAATATAGCCAAAATGGTCCATTCCACTCCACTAGAGCTACTCCTAATTATTCCTTGGTATTCACTCTTTATTGGGATGTTTTAGGTACCCTCTAGTTCTTTTCCACAAAACCAAATTTGGGTTTGGGAGGTTTTTCTTTCATTTTTTCTTTCATTTTTTTTAAATTTTAATAAAGTTTATTTAAATAAAGTTTATTCAATACATCGATTTTTTTGTTTGAATTTTTGTTTATATATGATACTCGTTTTTTTGATTTACCATAAACAACAAATGATAGAACATCTTCTACATCAATCGAAAAAAAGAAGAAAATATTTTGTTTAAGAATTTATGAGTTGTGCATATACTCTCATCGATTAAATATCTCATTCCCTCGCACAACTTTAGTGTCTCATGATTGGGCTCTAGTGTTAGAGAATCCAACTAAACCATTATACTCGAATGGAAAGCACTAGAACAATAGTTTTGATGTTGCATATAAAGAAAGGAAGATGAAGTATGCAACAAACCATATATGCTGAATATTATTGGACTAGATTGGGTTGGATTGGAAGACAATGTACTTTTCTTTTGAAGTCTACTTCCACTTACATTAATGGGTCAAAAGTGTTTTTATTTTTCAGCCATAAAAAATCACTATATATTAACATTTGAATTTAATTTAAACCAAAGTCAATATGATTCCCTCACAAGATTATTTGAAATTCATGACAAAAATTTCATCGCGAAACGACATAAAAAGATTTAGTTCGTAGTTAATTTACTCTTTGTTGAAACTTGTGATGGAATATTTCGGCTTAAATTGTCCTTGATAGCGACCAAAATGTTAGGTACACTACAAAACAAAATTACAAATTGTGACGGAAAATTTGTGACATAAATTTTTTTGTCCGTCACAAATTATGACATAATTCATATTTTCTGTCACAGATACACATTTAATTTGTGACAGAAACCTCCATCACAGACACACATTTGTGACAAAAAAATTTGTCACAACCATTTGTGACGACCCAAATAATGACAGATGTATTCTGTCACAGTTCCGTCACGTATTACATTTTGTGACTGAAATCCACAAATTTGTGACAAATTTTTTTGTCAAAGATTAGGAATTTTTTTGTAATGGTACAATTCGTTGTAAATTTCTTCGCATTTTGGTGCTTCGTATTCCTGCAAAAATAAGTTGTCGCAAACCTTAAATTTATTGCAAAACAATTGTAAAATTGCGAGAAAAACATTTGCAACAGTCATTAATTATGTCACAAAATCTGTCGGTGGTTCAATGTGATTTACATGGTTAATTTTTTAACGGGAATTCCAACTTTCCTTATCTAATTAGGCACATGTTTTTGAAAAATTATTCATTTAGGTACATGGTAACCTACATTCCTGTCAATCTTGTACATTTCTTAGTCAAGCAAGGTCCAAGAATATTTTTTATTTCTTCTTCTTTAATACTTTTTGTTCATCTTTCCTTTATGTGATACTTAATGCTTTAGAGTTTTACATATCTTGAAATGCAATCTTTCTTGCTTTCTTTTTTATGTGAGGAAGATAGTGAAGTGTTGGTATCATTTTAACTTTTACATTTTCTTGTCTTCTTATCACATCATATAGAATTTTTCTTTTTTCTTTCCACTAAAGTTTTCTCATAAATACGAGAATATATAAGATTTAATGTAAATCATATTTACCTTTTACTCTACATTTACATGGTAAGGAACAAAAAAGTTTCTTTAATGATATTTATGATTGTATGGTACTATATATTGGTTAATGGTAGTGTAATTGTTTATGGGTTTCTGGTTACATAGCTAGTTTTGAGTAGTTTAATGAAGGCACCAAGACAAGACAAGAGACAAGAGAGGTTTGGTTTCCACAAAGTTGGCTACTCCCATGAAACATATTGTAATGAAATCAACAACTCAGCTCACAAATATTTACGGCACTGCCACTGCCACTGCTTCTGTAACATTTTCATATCATTCACTGCTTCTTCTATTCAATAGCTTCTGTACGTTCGTACCTTTCTGGCTACTCAGTACTGGCTGCTGCTTTGTTTATTAGTGTTGGTTTTGCCACGTGGTGGACCCCAAACCCAACCCACTTGGATTTTTATGATCTCCATCTGCCCTATTATTTTGTTCTCTCTCAAGAACGTAAATAAGTGATTGACACTTTAAAGTCTAATATTGTATACAAACTAATACTCATTCGATGGTAAGTTACAGTCAGATCTCATTTATCTTATTAGGGGTACATTGAACGAGAATCAAACGCAAACGTTTTTGTCACTCTCGCAGTCTGTGTTGTAAACTGCGTCACTATTCTTGGGTTCATACGTCATCTTCTTTTTCTTCTCATATCAGAGTTGACAAATCGGGTTTGAGTTTTAAGCTCAAAATGTGTTTTGTTGTGTAGATTTGTCAATTTATAAGAAAGATCCGATACGATCTAAAATTGATTAGATTATATTTGGATCAAACAAAAAACGGATAAAGTATTGAGCTTCTGCAAATTCGGGTTCAAATGGTCATCTCTATCTCCAAATTATATTGCGTGATTGCTTATTGCCTTGTTGGTGGGTCTATCCTTCAAATTATTGTAGTAGCTTGGGTTGGGTTTGGTGGAAGCGATATGTTGTATTTATGTGTGTTTAATATCCTTACAAGGTTGCATTGTTTGTGGGGTTCACTCTTTTCCTTTGTCAGTTCTTTAATTAATATTGTGTGGTACTGATTGAGACACATCAAACCAATACGTGTCATGATCTCTTCAATTTTATCCAACTTTTGTGTGGGTGTGGATCAACTCTCAACAGAACAGAAGTCGTTTGACACGTACAAAACTCATTTTGAAATCGCTTATTTAACGACGTTTGTTTCATGATAATGTGAATATAAGACATGATCATGAAGATATAAAAGTATATATATTGCACTATCTAATTTCTCATTCTTCCAAAGCAGAAATAGAAACTACTATCTCTGTTTTAAATGAAATGTCTTTCTAAACTCAATTTTTGTTTCAAAATAAATGTCACTTTTTATTTTTATCACATATACACATAATTTTCTCATAATGCCTTTTTCATAATGACTTTGATACGAGAAATATTGGAGTAGCATGATGATTTTTTTTGTGTTTATTTAAGAGTAAGAAAATCATTTAATATATGTAAAAAACTCTACAACAACTATTTGAAACGGAGGTAGTATTTATTTTAAGACAGAAAAGTGAAATTCATGATTCACCAAAATATATTTATTTTATACAGAGTACAACCAACAACCATCCAAATCCCATTGAATGGAGATCATTGTGTTTGTGTGGGTGAGGGCAGACAAGCAAGAACAGGAGCAGCTGATGTGGCTACTGACATTACACAAACTCAAATTCAAATTCATATCAAATTCATAGTTAACATCCCACAACAAATGACTGATTATTGGACACAAGACAAGTCCCTAGGTTTACATAGAGTTTGTATATCGATTTTTCATGTACCTACATACATGTATATTGCATGTAAACTGACTTAGACTAATCACGACCATACATATCCTGATTTGAAAGGAAATGAGGTGTGATTCATATCACTTTCAGAGAGAGAAAGAAGGATTTTGTGACAAAATGCGCCGTATTAACCGACATGCAATATACATGCGTATAGGTGATCCTCTTGATAAGATTCTGGAGAAGACAATACCATCAAAACAGCCCAAATGCCCATAAAATTGTGCTAATTTGATAAAGCCATAAGCTTCTGAAGATTTTTTTTCCATATATTATATGCAATCAATCCACCAGTAAAGTTCATTCTGAGTCTTATCTTTTAATCAGCTAAAAGGGTTATATGAGGAAGAAAAAAAAGAGATTTACTTCAAAAAAGTTTATATGTTCATAATAGAGCAACAATAAAATTGTACTCATTGCTGTAATCAAGGAGCAGAACACTCATGGAAGGCTAGCTCGCTCGTATCATTTACACCATTCCAAACATCTTCCCGTCTTTTTTATATATGCCGAACGTTTACTTCACCTGCAACAAAATGCAATTTTAACGAAATCGACAATGTGATGCACGAGAGATTGGAAGCGAAAATCATCCGCCAGAGAAAATGCATAATAATAGCACAACACACGAAAAGTAGGGCAAAAAAACTGCAAATGCAAGATAGAATTGAATAGCATTCTTATAAAACAAGGAATGAAACTCTTTACCTGCAGGTTCTCCACAACCCCGCATTGCGGGAGTTTTATCCTTCATCAGGCAGCCCAACAAACCAAAGTTATGAGACAATCTCGTCTTTTTTCCTCAATAGGCCATTTCTCTGATCTGTTAAGCCATTGCCAACCGAGCATAAGATATCATTCGGATGAAAATCACATCCCAAATGTCCGGTTATACATATCGCCTGAACTGGGCATCCGATACTTAGAATCCTCATAACCATTATAAAACTTGTTAAATCCCAGTCTCTCATTTCTAAGTAGTTCAGCTATACCCAAATTGTTTCCGCTCTGAACCTCATTCCACCCATCCCAGAGGCCATTTGACGTTACTGCATTTCTGGATTGTTGCTGGAGAGACAGCTGTGGGTAAGGAGAATGAGGATTTACATGGGAATGATCCATAAACCTTGAAGAAACTCCATATGAATCATTAAGAGAATAACTGTCGCCAATATCAGGATATCTTAGGTTCTGCGGCTGGGAAACAGATCTCTGCATCAGCAACTGAAGTCTGGCTTCATTTTCAAATGCACTAAACTGAGTGAAATTTGATCTCATATCTAAGCCTGCATTGTTAAGCCCGCTTTGAAGCCTCCCTTTACCAACTGCCAAAATCGCAGGATCCATAAACTCAATATCTCCAGTGCTACAAGCATTTCCAGTTGATGGTGATGTATATGTATTTCTCAATGTGGAAGAGGTGTCCGGCATATGATTCCCTACAAATTTATAAGCAGTGAAATTGCAATTAACTAAAATTAGCAAGAACCAACTATAGGGACATCATGAATATCACTGGTAAGCATACCAGACATAGAGTCAAAAGACTGGTCCATTCTCTCATGAGAGGAAAAGCCCGGTGGTGGTGCTCTGCTGGGCACTGAGAACCCAGGTGGGGCAGAAATTTGACCTCTTGAAACAGCTACAAACATTGCGAAAAAAATTAGGGTGAGAATTGATCAAAGCAGTAAGCACCATTGCAAGCTTATGGGCAGCACACAATACAAAACATTAGGACGAGCTTTATGTTCTGCAAACGGAGATCAAGAACAATTAAATAAAATGTGAAATGATTTCACACATAAAACCACACAGGTTTGAATCAACGCTAATTATTATCACTTAGCAAAACACCATAATACTGATCTCATTCAAATACAAGCACACCTAGCAAAATAAAACCTAAAGTCTGATAAAATCAAAATCATATGACTCGGTCAATAAGCAGAAAATATGGAATAACAAATACAACCTTACCACTGTTTCGCAATTTAAAAGCATACTTGATTACTGGAAACTCATAAAGGAAAAAAATACTTTGTAAGGTTTTGCCAAAAAGGTATATAAGTCACAGAGCAAGAAATATAAATCCCATACCAAAGAAAGGGAAGAAAAAAAAAAAGGGGCACTCACTGTTACGCTTATTAGAAGAGAAAGCAGAGTGGCTGCTGGCAAGATTATCAAATTCTTCATATTTACTATAAGAGAAACCATTGCTCAAACCAGGCTTCTCAAAAAATGAATCTCTGTTTTCAGCAATGTTCTGACTGAAAGACCTATTTCTGTTCAACTGACCAATACCACTAAATGAAGGGTCATCATCAAATACTTGATTACTAGATTCCTCTTGCCTTGCAAAGGAGAACCGGGATTGATTACTATTTTGTGCTTTCCAAGGACTTGAAAGTTTGAGAGAGCCAGACTGTTTATCAGTATCACCAAGTAACTTAGCCAAAGTCTGAGATGAAGTTAAGGAGTCATCCCAGGTATCAAAATCCATCGATAATATGTTCGAGATGATACTGCTCTCTCCTTTATCTACGATGATGCCATTAACATTTGATGCACCAATCTGTGATCTATCCATGTGCATCCGATTTCCATCATTAGGTATTAAATAGGAATGTTCTACTGTCCTATTTAGAGCAGCATCACTAGAAGAATTCTCTCGGTGTCCCAGGTGTCCATTAGATGTTGCAGAAACATTAGGTGCATATAAATATTGCCTGTCAATAAGATTCTTATCTACAAAAAGAGGATCAGCATTTAAATTTACAGCACCAGAAGCCTCACTTTGTTGTAAAGAATGAGATCTAGAAAGATTTGAAACAAGCATCGGATTAGCAGCATTAGGCAAATAAGTTGAGTGATTCACAACTTCTGGATCCTTGAGTCTTTGACTATCAAAGGATAATATATCCTCTTCAACTTCAAAACATGTCTTTGAGATTTTAGTATCTGAATCGAATATCCAATCAGATTGTTCTGAGGAAACACAAACTCCATCAGATGTAGTAGATTTTGCATTAGCAGATTTTGTAGTTCCAGATGAAGTTGTAGGTTCTTTGTATTGCTCTGTGTAATATTGTTCGGAGCCTTGACTAAATGCAGGTTTAGTCAATCGTTGGTCAGTAAATGAATTAGATATACTTACACCAGAATGCTCACTCAAATTTCTGTCAACGCTCATGGATGACAAATCAGAACACATGCTATCAATCTTCCCATCAGTGATCTCATCTTTTTTGGTACCGGACCCAGAAGGCAGCTCAGAATAGTCAAAAGAAGCTGTACTATTTTGGGGATGACTAGATCTTCTATCATTGTCCTTCAACACAGATAGAGAAGATAATTGGCCATTCCTAGTCATCACCGAAGTGCCTCCATCATGTGTTGAAGATTTCTCTGGCATAGCAGTTTGATTATCCACACTGACATGGTTGAAAGATTTTATAGATTCTGATTTAGCTTTTCCAAGTATTATGTGACTTTCATCCAGTGCCGCCTTCTTTCCTACATTATTAGGTAACAGAGAGGTCTGAGCTGTGCTTGCAACAGCAATAGAAAATGCTGATGTAGCACTATTTGCATCAGGTTTAGGTTTGGCAGGTCCATTTGACCATGCTAAACTTGCAGCAGACGGCTGGCAATTTGAAGGTCGTGTCCCCCTGCACAGAGTATTAAGAATGTTAAGCACCAGTGACTAACAAATAGCAATTTAAGACTATAGACGAGGCATAAAATACCAGGCAGCTGCAGCAGGAAGAGCAGCAGATCTGCCAGAATTTCCATTGGGAGGAGAACCTCTAGCAATTGCAGTTGTAGTCTGGCAACAACAGACAAAAAACAAACACAAACAGGTCAACAAAAACAAAAAAGATGAGATCACGATGATACTAAAACTTTACCCACAAAACAATGTCACTAAATTACACAAGCTTGCATGCATTGCATATTTCTTTACACAATCTCAAGGTATCAAGAAAAATACATTCTTTTAACTAAAGTAACATGAATTAACATAGGCATACTTCAAGAGAAAATATACTGCCAGATAGATGTAGCCACCAAAAAATTTAAAATGAAACACAACTTGGTCATTTTATCATAGAGAGCATCGGTAACATAGAGTAAAACCGTGACTAAACTTTACTAGACTAGTGTAATTAAAAACAAATAAATTGACACAGCAGACTAGCAAGCAAAGTTAGTATATGCATCACAGCTTGGTACTATTAGCCAAGTGACCATATGCAAACCGTTTGTTATGTACAGAAGCTCACAGATACTCAAACATCCATATATAGTATAAATCATAGCACTTTGGGGTGAAATACAGGTCACAAGAGTTGCAAAAAAGGCTCAAGACTTACGTTATTTTTAGAAATAGGCTTTCCCGGGGATGCAGAACTGCTGTTGTAATAATCATCTGCTGGAGGAGGCAATACACTTCCTGAACGTCTTTGGAGAGTGTTTGTAGCACCTGTGATTTGTTGTACTCTACTCCAAATCCACTATGCAGGTTAATTAATCATTCAATGAAACACCACGGACGTAATAACACAATCTAGCTTCGCAGGAAAATATTCCATACAAGTAACGCCAAGTAAAGAGCACCATAGCAAGAACAATAACAATAATAATCGAGTCATTTTATCTGCTGACAGAAGGTTTAAAGTGATAGTTTTGTGCAAGACCTCTGTGTGTACTTATAGGGAAAATGCTATAAGAAGATTATAGAGAATCAATTTACAGTTAGAAATTTTAGTAGAACCTGAAGCAATAATGGAGAGAATACAATGATAGCCAATGCCTATATTCATCAGAGACAAGAATATCAAGAATTGGGAAAAAATAGAGGACTTGGAACTTAAGCAGCAAAGACTTTTAAATATACCTTGTGTATGCAGAAATAATTTCATCTTTAGTGAAACTATCCTCTTGTGAACCAACTTCATGCAAATATAGACAATCAGGATTTGCGCAAGCCTGGAATCAACAGAAATTCAATGCTGACTAAGATATGAAATTGTATTTGAGCTGTATATTTTATACTATCATTGTGCATCTAAAGATCATACCACATTCCTCAGCCATGCATGACAATACTTTGTGGTTCCAAAGCATGCTCTGAAACAATTAGCCAAAACGACCTAAGACGAAGAAAAATATGAAAATCATCATACAAAAGGTCCATTCATAGGAAAATAAGCATACCTCAAAGATCTACCATCCAAGATAAACCCATGTACACATTGAATACAACGAACTGCTTCCTCCTCTTTTGCGTAAGTTATATATCTGATTAACAAAAATGGAAAATTAAAAAACAAATGTTAAAAGAGAAAGAGAGGCAACATAAACACAAACATCATACAAGTGATATAAATCCAGCAATAGTAACCTGACATCAAGAATAGTACTGCATTGAAGCATGAAAATTTTCGAAGTCCGCGTAAGGTATTTGAACTTACACACTACAAGTGCTATTTGGAAACTGCTGAATAGCACCGGTTGCCGTACGTGACATAGAAACTTTTAAAACTTTACCATACTGACCAAAATACTCTCTGCGCTGGAGAAGCTACATTAAGACATCCAGTCACTGGTTGAGATATATGTATTTACAAATATGCAAAAAGCATAATCAAATGTGCATTTACAGAGAAAAAAGAGGGATTACATCTTCATCTGCAAGATTAAGAGGCAACCCAACTATGTAGACAAGGTTTCTTTGAATCACTCGTACACTGCTAAGTTGCTTTCTTCCCTCAGATGTTTTGGTCTTAGTTTTCTGAGACTTAACTTTTCTCTCCGAACTGATTTCAGCCACCAATCTGTGAATTTTTATTTAAGTTAAAAGAAATATAAGAAAAGTTATGTTTCATGCCAACTAAACCAATTTTCATGAACAACCTCTCACAGTTTGCATCAGTTCCCACAATTTTTTCTTTGTCATAGGGGGCACGGCATGCAGGACACCTGCCCTCTGTCTGATCCTTCTCAGCCATGTCCATTATGTGATGCCAGCACCAAACACAAATCTGCAATGAATCAACAGAATTCAAATATAAATAGTACATGCAAAACAAAAAGGAAAAATCAAGCACTTGAAAAAGTAGCGTGCATCAAAATGTCATGAGCCCAAGGCAAATCCTCCTCTTTCCTCTTAGCTTTTTTGTTATTAAGAAGGAAACACCAAAAACCTAGGATATGGTGGACAATTTCCAACATGGAAAGTACAAAATCCATAAATAACATCACAAACACAAGTACACAACCCAAAATATATTATGCCATAACACAAAGACTCAAGAAAGCATAGATGTCTTCATACGTCTCAAGAGAGGAGTTAAGAAAAGAGAAGAAAGAAAAGGGGTTTAGAATGGAACGTGAATAACTGCAAGAAGGGATTATACATATACAATGTCCAGAACTGCTTCAGATAACACAGTGCATTTATGTAAAAATAACAGCTTGGGGTTGGATGAAAGAATCCTTATTACATAGAGGATAAAAGAATATTGTATTAAGAGAAAACTAAAACAGGATAGATAAAAGTGAAATTCAGGCCAGACTTGATCCTAACGACATGAACAACCAAGCCATGTACCAAAAAGTGCTGAATAGCCGACTACCTTGATAGCAGAATATTCTCATACCATCATGTTTACCAACCAGCCAACTGAATCAAGAACACTAAAACAACTGATTCAGTTGGAATCAAGTTGATAACACTAGAGCCATCTAATCTAGCAATTAAGTGAGCCTAGTGTGTAAGTTGTAGAACCTAAGGAAGATATAAGAGGATAAGGAATCATAAACTGAGATAATTAAAAATGTATTTTTTTACAGAGGTAGGGAAATTATATCATGACCATCAGAAGTGAAGCCATGTCCATAATCATGTCATACAATACTTGGTGTTTTCAAGAAATCTACGAAAAAGAGTTGAGTTGATTCTACAGCAGTAGAGCTTACTCCAAATTAATAATAATCTTCATTAGTATGTTAGAAGAAAATTGGATATACAAACAACTCAAATAGCAAAAAGTTCAAATGCGATGTCATAAGACTAGAGGATCAGAAAAACTGGGCTGCATTCATCCAAGTTTATGCATAAAACCATGTTTCACAGAGGAAATATCCATCAAAATAGCAACAATGAGTGGTACAAGAATATTGAGTTGCAGAATGCCGGGCATAAACCACAGCGGAGTTGAATGCAGAAGACAATCCAACAACCACAGTGAATATCTTAATTTTCTTTAATAGATAAGGAGAGTTAAATAGTAAATACCACTTGTTTTGGCTCAAAAGTAACCATGGCCATGGGAATTAGAAATCAAAGACATAATATATGGTAATTACTGCATAGGTGAGATGAACAGTTCGGACCACATCAACATAAATAAACAATAACTACAGCACCAAGGAACCTAAACCTAAATAGAAAAGAAAAGAAAAGAAAGTGGATCACATTTTCTTACATCATAACCACATTTGCACGGCTTCAATTGTTGATCTGTCAAGTCCATCTCCTCTGCACATAGTGGGCAAGTCCTTTCTCCTTCGTCACTCATGATTGTCCTGGGAGAGAACAGAAATGTAAGAAATCAGAACCAGCAATCAGCTATACAACTAAGCCAATAAAACAGAAGAAAACAAAATCATTAACTGTGCTGAACGCAATAGAGAGAGAGCCTTTTGTTTAAATTCATTCTAAATTTTTGTGCAAATCCACATTACTGACATTTTATCAGGAAATGAAACCAGATGGCAAAACAACAAAAAATGAAAGAAAAACAATTAGAAAAACACCAATTACATACAGCAGCTGAAACTGTTCTGACAAATAAAAATAATAATAATGCCTTATATACACCAACACGTCTCTTTTCCTACAAGTAGATGGACTATGAAATATCAAACCAATAAGCATGCATAATATCACTCAATGAAGAACGGCATGCCATACTTATTCATTCTTAGCCTCAGAGAGATGATTTAACTACTCAAGATAGAAAATAAATAAAAAATGGCAAAAATGAGCTTCATTGATGATTAATAAAAAGTTGGAGAAATTGGAGATACATACTTGAACTATGTCCCTTTTACATATGATAACCTTGAACATTTTTCCACAACACATGACTAATCTAAACTTTTCCACACTTTCTCTGTTATAACACTACTACTATGTTAGGCTGTTAGCTAAAAGGACAATTACGCTCGTCCTACATTTTAAAATAATGAAAAGATAATCTGTAAACCAGATATTCAGTGGTTGAATATATGGGTCGTCGCATTCTACAAGCTTGGAGAATCCGGTCATTGATTTCTTCAGTCTTGGAGATTCTCGAAGGTTCCGGTCACGGGAATATCCTTATCTTTTTTAGATCAAATGATCCTAACACAGACATTTTGAATCTAATTTTTTCGGATGAATATCAATAGTCTTCAAGTTTACGCAACAATATTACCCATTTATAATCCTAACAATTGACAGACAACCATATATATAAAATTTGAGCCTTCACATATTTACAGTACAAAAAAAAAAATCAACATCCAAATCACTTAATTAACTACAAAATTTCATCACCATCTTAATCTTCAAACATAACAAATAACTTTCAAAATTCAATAATAAATAGCAACAAAATGACACCAATTTTCACCATATATGTTCTAATCTAGTTGGGGTTCCGCAAACTAGAGTTCTAAGAAACAATTTAATACAAATAAATGGCAGATGAACATGAAACATAAACTTAAGTTTTACTAAGAAAATGCACATGACAGTGACCAGATCCGGCAACAAAAGGAAACGATGATGTAAGATCTGGACATAGCCGCCATACCTGACCCGTACGGTGGCCGAGAGTAGTAGAGGATGCGAATACCTGTAGCAAGATGAGATGGAAAATGTCGGTGGTGGACTATCGCGAAGAGGACAGTGGCGAGCTGTGATGAGAAAGATGGTGGCGAGCTCCGATGAAGACGACTGTATCAAGATGTGATGACGATGAAGCGCTCGAGCAATTGTGGTCCAGTGAAGGTCTTCTTCTTCAAAATCAAACACATATATGGGTTTTGTCGCACTTTTATTTATTTATTTTTTATTTTATTTTTTTGTACGAAGTAGACCTGTGTATTGAGTATTGATTATTGAGAAATTGAGAAGATAAG
>JAYMTH010001656.1:0-14312 GCA_036897465.1 Pelargonium australe | reverse complement strand
GTATTGTCACATCAATCATATTATATTATAGTATATAATCTATATATATTTAAGGATATGCTTGAGTAGTCTTCATAAAATATACAATAAAGTCTGCATGTTGTATAAATAATAAGGAGAAAAAAGACAAAATATATCCAAAATGTTGGGAAAATAAATGGTATGGTCTGTCCCAAGATATGCTCAATATTTTAGTATCATTTATGATATACCACATTGAACCCAAGTAGTGGCCTCATAAATGAACTAAATATTGATATCAAATTTAATGCGATCATGTCAATCACATGTGCAAGTACATAAACACATAATCGTAGATGAAAAAGAAATTGTACATTTTATTGGATATACACGATAATTTACATTTTAACGCGCGTCAAAAAAATTGAAACTTCAATTCATGACATGACATGATCTAATGGAGAAAAACCATTTTTTGTACTGTAGTAAAAAAAACGAGACAATAGATTATGTCGGATAATTGACAAAGTCGCAAACTGAAATATGTATATCTAGACGAGAAAATGCAATTTAAAACTCGGTGTGACATCTCTATTCACTATATTACAATAGAACATGAGAATTATCAACTACTTATTTAACTTTTAATTTCTTTTATAATACAAAAACTTACTACTAATATTATTGTTTTTGTTGACTAATCTTTTGTATAGAGATTTGGGGTTAATATGCTTAGAGGGAAAATGTTTTTTTTTTTTCTCTTTCACATTAGATCTTTGACTTTTCTATGATCTTGATTATTGTATTTGAAATATATGCATGTGTATATATATTTATATTATATGCATGAGTTGGCACAATATTCATTAATAGTTTTCAAGCTATAATTTAATCTGTATATAATTACTCCAACTTGTTGGTTGGTTGAATCACATTAGCTTCCACACTTCAAGAGATTTTAAAGTGATTTTGTTCCTCATTTATGATCACAATTTACAATGAATATACTCGTACAAGTTGTAACATTAGGTATATTACTGTACATGTCGTATTCCTGTTGTGCGTGTTTTATGAGTGATGGGCAGCAAGAACAAAAACATGTTTTGTACCCAAATCGATATAAAGCAAGAAATAAGGTAAAACTAATATTGCGACATGAACAAAATAACTGTTTTGTACCCAAATAAAGATTATAATGTTGAACAATTCAAGTTTTGATTTCTGTAAAATGTTATTGTGTTTTCTTTCGGTGCTCTTTTTAGGCAAAATTGCTCTGTTAAATCAAAAGTTGGAGAAATATAAAGTGGTGATAAAGAAAAACGAGAGTCAAATCTAACCGAATTAGAAGAAAAAACATATTAGAAAAATTAAAATAGGTAGGGTAAGTAATTTTATAGTCACATGTACAAAATGAAAGCAACAACTCAACAGAAATTCAAATTAACCCAAAAAACTAACATTCAAATGTGGGAATGATTGTTAAAGAGCTTGAATTTGGATCCACATAAAGAGTTTAGGAGAAAAAACAACAAACATGAGACCAAAGAAATTTATGCATATGGGATAATGTTTCATATACGAGTGTTTGGTGTGAAAGAAAGGGAAGAGAAAATGGGATGGAAAATTTTAAGATTGAAGATTCTTTTTTAGTGGATCTAAAGAAACATAAGGAAAATTTTGTTTTATATATATTTTTATAACAGATGAAATCTTTCTGTACCGTTTGAACTTTGAACCACTAAAAAATACAAGTCCTGATAATATAAACGTTCAATCTTTCCATACCGTTGGACAACATCAACAAACTGTTTATACACGCACAACACATGTTTATTTTATTATTACAATTCATAAAACTATCCGAGAAGATAGATTCATCAAATATTGGATTCGATATTCACATTCGCATTCATTTTTATAAAATATGAATATACTTAAATGAAAACACGAGACACGAGTTTGTTAGGTGAAAAAGCAAGAAGCTAATTAAAGGAACCGTCACAACACTAAACAACCAAAATTAAACAAAAAGACACGTGTCCTATATAGATTATTAATGTGTTGCACCATTATGAGGAAACAGCTTGGTGCTTTGAATTGATAGTGTTTTCACTCCAAAATCATAATTCTACAACAACCAGTACATGTACCATTAAGAAGGGGTGTAACCAAGTCGTGCCTTGACAAGTTGCTCGGGTTCGAGACAAACTCGAGGCTAAATTTAGACTCGTTAAATGAATGACCCGAGCTCGAGTCAAAACAATTAGACGATGACAAGATTAGGAGAGATTGGCAATCCTTTTTTCTATTCAACAATGTACGAATAGTTACTTGGTTTTGGCTAAGTGATTGTCGAATCCTTAAAATAACCTCAAAACCGTCGCAACGGCCCAAAGAGAGACATTACTAATGGGCTTATCCTTTAGCCCACCTATTCTTACAAGGCCCAAACTATGAATTATAGCCTGTTTATTTAACAGCTAATCTAGATGATGTCTCATAGTTTTATACTGCCCAATTATGTGTGTGTATATATATACTAGATTATAGCCCGTGCAATGCACGGGCTACAAGTAGATGTTCGTAATAAATACAATTGCACAAATACGTGTTTATTAATAAATATATTAAAAACATACAACATAATATTGATAAACAAAATACATTGTTAGTTTTTGAATTTTCTATTAGCTGCTTTGAGTTGTGGATATCTTCAAATTTGTCTTATCACATATTGTGTTAGGTATGAATATGAGTTTCTACAATAAACAGTAGTAAGATGATTGATCTTTAGTGCTCAAATGAATATTGATTTTAAATGGAACTCATACAAAAGTTTGGTTTACATATTCTTGAAAAAAACATTAATATATTTAGACTATATAGTTATGTTACAAATGAATTTTGTATCATATCACAATTACATAATTGATAACTGATATTATGAAAACATAAAACAACACAAAAGAAAAAAAAAATGTATATAAAATTTGAAATAATAATAAACAATTTTTAAGAACACAATTTATATTGTATGATCATTTTCTTTTCATCTTGCTTTAAGTGGCTGCGAAACAATCTTAATTCATGCATGAAATATAATTATATTGATCAATATGAAGACGAAATATGTATAAAATAATTAAAATAATGATAAATATTTTTTACCAATCTCTGTCTATAGTCTTTTTCTCTTCTTATTGTATTGTCATGCATCAAGAGGCTGCGAAACAATATTGATAGATAAATCAAATACAAAATTCACATTATGAATATATAAGAAAACATAAACATATCAAAAGGTGTAAATTAAAATAAATAAAAACTAAGATTTAGATATATTGTATTACGAATGTTACTTACCCAAGAATTTGGACTGTGATGATCAATTCCTATTTATAAGTGTCAATTAGGGTTTTTTCTTACGTTAATTTATTTCCTTTTTATAATATGTATAGATTTACCATATTGTATTATTTCAATTATTATTATTTATTTATTTTCAATTAAACTACCTTAGTAAAATTAAAAGTCTTTAAATTTATTTCCATTAACAAATGTCTTATATCCTTAAAAGGAATAAAACATTGTTTCCTAATAAAAAGTATTCCAAACAAATTAAAAGCCTAAAATATTGTTTTCCCTTTCCATTAAAAATCCTATAATTTATAAAAGCTTAATAGAAAGAAAAAAAAAACTGTTTCCATTAAAAAAATAACGTAGAACATAAAAAAAAAAAAGGTTTAAAAAAGAAAATAAAACATTTTTAACATAACACGATTTTTAATTCTTTTGGGGTTGTTTTATAATTAAACAAAATAAATATGCTAAAATTAATAAAATGATGAGGTGACACTCTAATATGCATTATAAACCTATTTTTGGTTCTATCACAGAGAACTTTTAGTAATAAAAACAAAACAAAACAAAATGCATGGAATCTCCACCATAACCGGTAGCCGAAAACGAATCAGATACAGCAAATACAGTGAAAAACAAGTCCCCTCTAGATTACGAACCCCCTAACACAACAGCTTCTGCTGGACTGACATGCAGCGATCAATATCAAGAGCTAATTAAACAGATAGCAAAATGGCGAAAGTTTATCCAAAACCGAAGTCTCAGTTATGTCTTATGCGGGTCATTACTTGTCATGAAAACCGGACACATGATCAATAGAACAAGAACACAAACAGATGCAACCAAGAAGACGTAACCATCGCAGTCACATATTGGGATATCTCCGAACCCTAGGCATATGCACAATATATTCCTTCTACAACATTGTTTTTGTAAAACTATTGTAGAGATGAGTCTGTTTTGGGACGTTAACTATGGTCAAATATATAATTAAGGACGTTGGCCGACATGCCATTCAAATTCGTTAGCTAGATTTGCTCATATGTTTGTGTGGCAAAAACACTAATACGTACAGGACTTCTGAGAGCAACTTGTGACAACGTGGGAATGAGAACATTACTCGTGTGACATCAAATATATGATTATATTTGACACGTCAGCAACCCGATCTGCTTAATGGATTTATACGGTACACCCTAATATAGTAGTTTAATCCAAGATTTGTACAAGTTAACTGTAATCATGCTACTTCAAACGCATAATTATACTTGCCACATCAGCATATATTTGACACGTCAACAAACTAACCTCCTTCACAAATTTACCCAAGTTGTACAAATTAAGCATAATAGTTTATGTCACCATTTCTAAGAGTTGACTTAAATCATGTGGCTTCAAACACAAAATTATACTTGCCACATCAGCATATATCTGACACGTCAGCAAACCAACCTACTTAACGGATTTAAACTGTCCGCCTTAGTTTAAGTCATCATTTACGTCATCATTCATACAAGTTCACGTCTCTATTTGCATATTTGACCTATTCACACCAAAAAACAGACTCTTCTTGACTAGTATATAAACCCGAGGACAATAGATTATTCTCAATTTACTCAAACAATACAACCAACAATACATGTTCATGCAAAGATGGCACAAATAGCATCAGAAGAATCACCAGAGCACATCAAAGAGAAGAAAGATCATGAATTTGACGTTGAAGACGAGAAAAAGAAGATTATAGACAAACCTTTGCCATTCCATAAGCTTCTTAGTTATGCAGATGCACTGGACTGGACTATGATGGTACTAGGGACCTTGGGTTCTATTGTCCATGGCATGGCACAGCCAGTCGGGTATCTGTTGCTTGGCAAAGCCCTCGATGCATTTGGAAGCAACATTGGCAACAGAGATGCGACGGTTAAAGCCATCCTCAAGGTATTACACAGTTTCCTGCAAAGAAATAGTATGAAATTGATGAGCTTTATAAAGAATGAAAGCAATGGAGTTTCCTGAACTTGTTCTTGCTTGTTCAGGTTGTTCCATTTGTGTGGTACATGGCCATCGCCACATTTCCAGCTGGAATTCTAGGTACCTTATTGGTTTTCCCATAAGTTTATATTCTGTAACCCAAACCTGACCAACAAGAAGTGCAAGTTCGTTCGGGTTTTACATGGAAAATGTGTGGATTGACCCGATCCCCACCTTTCCAATGGTAGACCCAAACACACAAAATTGCAGGTCGGGTTTCAGGTGCTGGCGGTCGGGTTCAAATAGGCAGCTCTAAAAAAAAGTTTAAAAAAAAATAACTTACATGCATAAGACACCAAGAAAACTTTATCAGAATAAAGATTGTTAAATACAAACAATCAAATCATATTGCTTCTCACATGCAATAGTAGATTCCCATATGTTAAACTTTACTCCAACCCAAAAGGTTAAGGTATGGAGCGGAGGGTTTAACTTATACATCAAGTGATCTCAAATTTCACGTTCTTTCAATCTGGGATACGAAAACAGGTCACTAGGCTCAGACCTCCAGTCCAACTAGTATATATCAAATGTTCTCAAAGTAAACATTCTTTCCATCAAATGCATAGTAACAAGATTGAAATATCAGCTTTGAGTTGTACACTTACATCTTTTCTCTTTGTTCGTCCTATTGAGATTTGCAGAGGTTGGATGTTGGATGTATACAAGTGAAAGGCAGACAATACGGATGAGATTAGCATTCCTGAGAGCAGTTCTTAGCCAAGAGATAGGGGCCTACGATACAGATTTAACGAGTGGCAAAATCATAGGTGGAATGAGCAACCACATGGGCGTCATACAAGATGCTATCGGGGAGAAGGTATATAAATTATAAGTGGCGTTTGGATTATAAAAAAAAAAGAATGGGATTGCCAAAGTCATTCTCAATGTCATTCTCATTCCTGAACAAAAATTCTAATCCAAACATTACTAATTCATTCCGTTTCTCCCTCATATTGGGTTTTCCTATTAAAAAATGCAGTACTAACAAATTTTCTGGTTTACAGATGGGACACTTTCTATCAAGCTTTGCGACTTTCTTTGCTGGACTTGTGATTGCTTTCATCTGCTCCTGGGAACTTGCACTACTCACCTTGGTGGTTGTTCCTTTGATTCTTATGATTGGAGCCAGTTACACAAAGAAAATGAACACAATTTCACAGGTTAAACTTGTTTACCTGGCAGAAGCAACCTCCATGGTAGAGCAGGTGAGTTGTCAAACTTGTTTACCTTGAATCTGCAAGTCAATCAATTTTATGCAGAAACTGATCAAAATCATTGTAAACATCACAGACAATATCTCAAATCAAAACAGTATTTGCATTTGTTGGAGAGAATAGTGCAATCAAGTCTTTCTCAGAGTGCATAAACAATCAATATTTGATTAGCAAAGGAGAGGCACTGATTAAAGGAGTTGGAACCGGAACGTTTCAAGCTGTGACCTTCTGTTCTTGGGCTATGATTGTATGGGTTGGAGCCATAGTAGTCACTGCAAAAAGGTCAACTGGAGGAGAAGTTATAGCTACTGTAATGAGTATTCTCTTTGGAGCTATGTAAGATATTGTGGCTCAAGATATTCAATATTTCATAAGTATCAAATATAGAACTTCAAAGTTCAAATATTGAATAACTTGTAAAAAAATATATTGCAGATCACTCACTTATGCTGCACCGGACATGCAAGTCTTCAATCAGGCAAAGGCTGCAGGAAATGAAATTTTCCAGGTGATCCAGAGAAAGCCAGTTATAAGTTACAATATGGATGGGAAGAAACTCGAAGGGGTAGAAGGCAACATTGACATTCAAAACGTATACTTTGCTTATCCATCCCGACCAGACAAATTGATCCTTCGGGGATTTTCATTATCAATTCCAGCAGGAAAGACGGTGGCTTTAGTGGGCAGCAGTGGTTGTGGAAAAAGTACAATCATCTCCCTAGTGGCAAGATTCTATGACCCGGCAAAAGGTATGCAGCTGCTTCCTGCACCTTAAGACTATAAACAAGCCGCTTGAGCTCAAGCCAAAGGCTCGATAGGGCTCGCAAGTTAGTCATATAATAAATATGATTTAAAATATATGATTTTACTTGCACATTATTTTATGATTTTTTAAAGTATGTAATAAATATGATTTAAAGCGTGTAACATTGTTATTTATGTTCCCATACCTGCTATATGCTTGGGTGGATATAGATTGAGCAGGTTAGAATAAATTTGCTTCATGGGAATACACTAATACTTGTGTTTAATCATGTGAAAACTGACCAGGGGATGTTCTCATTGATAACCACAACATCAAGGATCTTGATCTGAAGTTCTTGCGGAAGAATGTAGGAGCAGTTTCCCAAGAGCCCTCCCTCTTTGCCGGCACCATCAAGGACAATCTGAAAGTAGGGAATATGGATGCAGATGATCAACAGATTGATAATGCAGCAACCATGGCAAATGCAGCAACTTTCATATCACAACTTCCAAATCAGTACTTAACAGAGGTCAGGTTCTTAGATCCATAAACCTCACCTAGTCACTTTCATAAGCACTGGTTTGTTACACAGATTTTTCAACATCCATCTTGGTTAAATTGAACTTTCAACACCTTTCTATGCTCGATTCGGGAGGGATGGAGGTGAATACTCAACTAGCTTCAAATTTCAATTATGATATAGGAAGACATTGAAAGGGGTGCAAAACTCACTGCAATTATTTCAACTTTCTTCACTTCCACCAGTTACTAGTACCTTTTCCTAACCAAGTTGTTCAATGATATTCATATAATCATGTATACATAGTTACATACCTATTTAGCTACAAGGCATGATGAAACTAAAGTATAAATTCAATACCGAATTGCATCAGAAGAAACTAATAAGCAATATGCAGGTTTGTTGAGATGTAAATTAAGCTGTATATTACATACCTTGTTTAATTCACCAATCACCATCTCCACTAAAGTAAAGAGTCGGCACTTCAATTTGATATTCCTGCAGCATTTTTTTTTACAACAGAACAATCTAATATAAGCTGGGTTCCAGGTGGGAGAAAGAGGAGTCCAGTTATCAGGAGGACAAAAACAGAGAATAGCAATAGCAAGAGCCATTCTTAAGAATCCTCCCATACTTCTGCTTGATGAGGCAACAAGCGCACTTGATTCAGAATCTGAGAGGGTGGTTCAAGATGCACTTGAACGGGCTATGCAGGGAAGAACAGTCGTATTAATTGCACACAGGCTGTCGACCATAATCAATGCAGATATGATTGTAGTAGTTGAAAATGGAAAAGTT
The DNA here is from genome assembly GCA_036897465.1 of Pelargonium australe. NCBI lineage: Eukaryota > Viridiplantae > Streptophyta > Magnoliopsida > Geraniales > Geraniaceae > Pelargonium > Pelargonium australe. The sequence continues at coordinate 5,677 of JAYMTH010001656.1, read as the reverse complement.
ACAGAAACAGGAACACACCACAGCTTGCTAGATGCCAGCAGGTTCTACAATAACTTGTTTACAATGCAAAACCTCACCCCATTGAGTGATTCAAGGTAGGTGCACACTGGCATTCTCTGTACTTGCACATGTAACAGAAGAAAATTAGCTATTAATTATATTTTAACGTCTAATGGATGCAGTGTTGCAATTGATGAACCAACTAGCACCCACCAAATGGATTTATCTCAAGACATGGAGCAACCACAAAATCCTTTGGAGGCAGTAGAACCAAACAGAAAACTGACCCAGCCTTCAAAGCATGAGGAAGAGAAAAGCCCCAAAAAAGGAGCAATATTCTTCAGAATCTGGTTCGGCTTGAGCAAAGGAGAGCTCGTGAGAACTGCTCTTGGCTCCTTTGCAGCCGCTTTTTCTGGAATCTCAAAGCCAATTTTTGGATACTTCATCATTACAATAGGAGTAGCATACTTCAAATCAGATGCAAGGCGTAATGTCGGAATGTATTCAATTGGCTTTTCTCTAATAGGACTTCTTTCATTATTCAGTCATACCCTGCAGCATTACTACTTTGGGGTGGTTGGAGAGAAGGCCATGATGAACCTTAGACGAGCTCTGTATTCAGGTATGCAACATTCCCATCCCAGTTTCTGTGTCATACTCTCGTCTTTTAATGTTATAACATCTACTGCACTAAAATCTCACAGGTGTACTACACAATGAATTGGCTTGGTTTGAGAAACCTGAGAACAATGTCGGATCACTTACTTCCCAGATCATCAACGACACCTCAATGATCAAAACCATAATTTCTGATCGTATGTCAGTTATTGTCCAGTGCATCTCCTCCATACTGATTGCAACTACTGTTAGCATGGTAGTGAACTGGAGAATGGGTCTAGTAGCTTGGGCGGTGATGCCTTGCCATTTCATAGGTGGCCTGATTCAAGCCAAGTCTGCCAAAGGATTTTCAGGCGACTCTGCTGCGGCACATCACAAACTTGTTGGCCTTGCTTCTGAGTCTGCAAGCAACATCCGAACCATAGCATCCTTTTGCCATGAAGATCACATTCTTGTGAAAGCCAAATTATCCCTAGAAGATCCAAAGAGGAGGAGCAGAAGGGAGAGCATAAAGTACGGAATAATTCAAGGCTTCTCCCTTTGCTTATGGAACATAGCACATGCAGTAGCTTTATGGTACACAGCAGTTTTGATTGGCAATAAGCAAGCTACCTTTGAGAATGGAATACGAGCATACCAAATATTCTCTCTCACAGTCCCTTCTATCACAGAGTTGTGGACACTGATCCCCACTGTCATATCTGCCATCAGTGTACTGACACCAGCATTCCAAACCCTTGACCGAAAAACTGAAATTGATCCGGATACCCCAAAAAAAGAAGATCTTGAGAGGATAAAAGGACTGGTCGAGTTCAAGAATGTTATGTTCAACTACCCGTTAAGACCAGAAGTAATTGTCCTCAACAACTTTAGTTTGCAAATTAAAGCTGGATTGAAGGTGGCTCTTGTTGGCCCAAGTGGAGCAGGGAAGTCCTCTGTACTGGCTCTTTTGCTAAGGTTCTATGATCCAAGAGAAGGAAGGATACTGATTGATGGGAAGGACATAGAGGAATACAATCTGAGAAGTTTGAGGAAACAAATAGGCTTGGTGCAGCAAGAGCCGCTTCTTTTTAGTTCTTCCATTAGAAACAATATCTGCTACGGGAATGATGAGGCTTCAGAAGCTGAAATAGTAGAGGTGTCGAGGGAAGCAAACATACATGAGTTTATAAGTAATTTGCCAGATGGATATGACACAGTCGTTGGGGAGAAGGGTTGCCAACTTTCAGGAGGGCAAAAGCAGAGAGTAGCTATTGCCAGAACGCTACTAAAGAGGCCTGCTATTTTGCTTCTAGATGAGGCGACAAGTGCCCTTGATGCTGAGTCTGAAAGAACTGTAGTTTGCGCTCTGGAATCAATCAGTTCAAACAGCAATGCATTGTCCAGAACTACACAAATTACTGTTGCACATAGGCTTTCCACGGTCAAAAATTCAGATACCATAATTGTAATGGATAAAGGGGAGATCGTGGAGATGGGTTCCCACTCAACACTTATTGAAACGTCTGAGGGAGTTTATTCAAAGCTATATCAGCTCCAGAGTTTGACAAAAGGTTAATCTAGATTAAAGACATCTTATCCTACCGTAGCGCCTTTTATATATAGTAGTACATATTGATGTTCTCTCTCTCGTACAAGTTGTACACACTGAAAAGTTGCTTAAAAGAAGTAATAGCACTATGTCATGGCAGTTTCAGTACAATGATGTATTCGTTTTTCTTCTTCCAAAAAGAGATGAAATGAGGGGTTACATGATGAAATAGACAAAGAGAAGCAGAATTCTAGACGTACTCTAAATTTCCAAAAAGATGCTACCTATTGTCTTTAGCTGCTCCATCTCTTCCCCTCTAGCTATTCCCCCATCAATATAACACAACTGGAAAATAGAAGTAATAAACGATAAAATTCATGAATCAAGCGTGCTCATCATATGATACCAGTATACCACCATCAAAGGCAAAACAGTCTAACCTGATACTGTGGCTCCTTCAGTGTGTGAAGGCCTCTTTTTATACGCTTTTGCCACCCAACATTTTCTTTAAGAGATCTTTCTAGAGCAGCGGTTCTCTAAAATTACATAAGATAAGATTGCTAAGGTATGAGACATCATATTTCTGGAACATGTAGTACTAGAAATATATGTGATTTTAAACTTTCCCAAATTGAAATACCAGATTATGCTTTGGTTGATGCGATCCAATAATCAAAAGCAAACTTCAAGCTGACAATGGAAATGCAGATATACTTACATGAGCAGGGTCTAAAATTAAAAGATTGTATTGATCCATCCCATTCCGCTGATGTTTGACTTGAATCCCAATGATGGTTCTAGAGTGTCCATCATGTTGGAAGTACAAGGGCCTGGTAATTAATACTGTGAACAAATTAGAAACAACATAAAAATAGTATCTTTGACAAAACATATTGTATTCGAGAAAAGCATAATCTGCGAACTTGACAATCAACATTTGAAGATACAGGCAAGTAGCTTACGCTTTGTCGCTGACAAAAACACAATTATCACCACGTTTTGTATTATCACCACGTTTTGTCAAGCTTTTATCAGAAAAATAGTTCCAAACCCAATCAACAAGAACCTGATAACCACCAGCATTTCTTGTACTCTTATCTGCCAGGTTATTACTAGCTTTACAGTCCATAGAACTCCCAGACTGAATACTTGTGTGTTTAAATTCTTCATGCCTGCCAGAACCTTCTTGAAGAACACTATCATTTTTTTTTAGCAGAAATTTATCCATAGGTCCATAAACTTGAATCGCTTTTCTCTTACCTTTATCACCTGTCTTCATTACCTGTGCCCCAAGACTTGAACCAGGAACAGAGAGATAAAGTGATTCAAGTTCCTTGGGACCAAAATGCACTATCCTTGCTCGAATCCCAAAAGAACGCAAAAGAGTGGCACATTCACTAGTTCCAATCCATTTTCTTGAACCATAAATTTTTGTATTAAAATGAGCAGACCCCATTGAATCGAAACCCCTTTCCCAGGCAATCTCAAGCCACCTCTGAAGTGACGGGATATCAGGAACAAATCCTGAACCACCAAACAAAACCTCTCTTGCTTCTTGCCTTTGCATAAGCAAGTGAGAGCTAAGCATCTGGATGTTACGCCACCCACAACCCCAACCAACATCTTCCGATTCGATGCTTTGGAAATGATCAACATATCCGGCCAATATACTTGTTGAATTTCCAAATTCTAGTTCCAAACGCTTTCTCAACAAAGCCATTAACCCACCTTCAACCTTGTAAAAGATGCTCCTAATTTGTAGTGCTTTCAAGTAAGATATTTTTTCATTAATATGCCATTCCCCACTTATCATGGTCCACTCATCATTCCTCGAAGAACTAGTGTCATGAGCCTTTGAAAATGTTTCTTTACATTGCACTTCGCTGTTTAATTTATTGTTCTGCAAATATAATACAAAATTGAGTTTACTAAACCAAGTTGAAATCACAAAGGAACACAATTAGCATCATGTCTAACACGCAACCGACATTCTATATTATTTCTAGTCAGGTATTCAATGCTTACGCTGAGAATTTAGGGTCTAAGTAACTCTCACCGACAACACTATAATGTATATCATAACATTTTAAGGGGTATAAATTATCTCTTTGAAATTCAGTCAACAAAGGTTCTTATACTCAATTTCAGCCTATCTGGTTAGTCTAACAAAAAAAATGAAGAACCCAAACCAATGTGGAGCATATGCTCATTGAAAGTGCGATAGATCAAATTTAGCAAGTTCATTAATGGATACTTAATCGAAAAGTGATCACTTGGATTATTATTTTTGTTGAGGAATTGGAATCAAGAATTAGATTCTCATTGTTCGTGTTTGGATTATGACTTTTTTATCATGAATATGACTCTGGAAGTCCAATTTTTTTAACCAAAATGGTACCTTAGATGCAATAAATTATATGAATGTGTAGTTTCAGATTATATTAAAGTTAAACTTAACAACAAACATACCAAGTCAAATTCAAAGTTGCAGTCAAACTCCATCTCCAACCTGCTAAGTCATTCATCTCTATAAACCACAATCTAGATAAGTTACTACAATGTGTCCAACCTTTTTTTTCGAAAAATGATGAACCAGTCCCATTCCATTATCATCACAACAATCCAAACTCAATCCAAGCCTCCACGACACCAAACATGGAAACATAACATATAGATGAGAAAATGAGTATATAGTATCTACCGAAGTCAGAGGCGGGCTTGAAGGAGCAAAAGCGAGTTGTTGCGCCAACTCCATGTCCCTCGCCATCATCTCATCTTCTCCATCATCAAAGTGACTGTTCGCATGCCTGCAAAATCAACTCTGTCTCTCAGAAACCCTAACCCTAGCTCAGGTGTAAAATCAAGCTTGGTATACACACATATATGTATAAGATCAACATAGCTACAATCGGATTGTGGCGTTAATGTTACCTCTCGAGTTCTGCGAAGGGAACGATGAGATCACAGATTGGACAAGACGATGGTTCCATGATCAAGCTTCTGCGATTTGGTTTCGATTCTCTGGCTCTGAAGAAGAAGAAATTGAGAGGTCATCAACACAAAAACTCTTCAAATTGCTTGGGGCGGGCTGGTTCATGGAAGTTTGTATCCGAACACAGGAAATATGTTAAATGGGATGACCCTTTTTTCGGTAACTAGACTTTGGCGGAATACTCTATCCAAATTTTTATTGTGCTCAATTGAGTACCTATCTATTCTTTTGTACCTAATTTAATACCCATATTTTTATTTTGAACACAATTGAGTACCAACCGTTAAGTCTCGCTGACGTGGAGGTTGTAATGCATCGCTGGAAAAAAAAATGATGACATGGAGGATGACGTGGAAATTATTGCTGATTTGGCTGCGAAGGTGTGATTTGTTTGCTGATTTGGCTCTTAATTAATGGATGACTTGGTGATTTAAAATGCAAAAAACAAAATAAACAAAATAAACAAAATAAAAAAAACAAACAAAATAAAACAACGCACAACTAGAACCCAAACCCAAACCCAACAAGAAACACTA